>VDFB02277491.1:0-36704 GCA_007258455.2 Sequoia sempervirens
TTTTTCCACCTTCATAGCACCTATACAAAGTAAACCATGTCACTCACTTGACCTCATTGATCCAAAACATGACATAATAGATCCCCCTTTATGTCAAGTCAAAGTAGTCCCCCCCATGGTCCCATTCCATCTCGTGATTCCATTCCATACATCATGAACCTATAACATCTCATGATCCAATTCTCTCAACTCCATATCATAATCCTAGTCCATCAACTCTATTGCATGATCCTATACCATCTCATAATCCTACCATATCCAACCTATTTGATGATCCTAGCATATCCACCTTATATCATGATCCTATGATACCACCTCCATGGCATCATCCTAGTCCATCAGAAGAAAAAAATTTCCATCCATTACCTCTAAAGACCCCCAAGGTGTATGAATTTCCCTCACATTACATGATAATCCTAATCTTCAACAAGATCCCATTCATCAAATGTATAAGCTTGGTTCATCCACCTTTATAAAATTTGGTTTTCTCCTATAATACAACATGTCTTCCACATTCAACACCCCTCAATATGGTCTTTGATTTTTCTCCACAAGCAACAAGTACCCATTAGTAAGAAGATTATTCAAAATATGAATTATCAAGGAAAAGGGTTGGGCCTTCATGAGCAAGGTTTACTTGAACACCCTAATATTAAAACACATCTAAATTCTTATGGCTTTGGCTGCATACATCCAACTCAAGATATTGGTGGCTCTTTCAAACCTAAAGGCCTCCTTTTAAATCAATATGTACACCCCCTCCATCCTCTTTACCATCTATTCTTGGATCTTATCCATCATCCTTTCATCCATCTTGGGCCCATATGTTCCTAATGCATATCCTTACATGGGCCCTTTCAAGAACAAAAAAGACACATACCCTTGAATTCCTTCCAACACCTTCCACTTCAAAATATTCTATTTTCATATAATCTCTCTATGACCTCTTCAATCAATTGGGATACCAAACAAGAAATGCATAAATCCAAGAATCCACAAAAACCTAAATATCATCATGTCTCACTAAAAAGACATGCCAAAATAAAGAAAAATATTCTACAAAATCAAAATCAACACATTTCCAAGAAAATGCAAAAGCCAATTAAGAACAAATCAAAAGGCTATAAAGAAAGATCAAAATTTAAAACAATGTGGGTTCAAAAGAAAGCAAAAGAATTCATGCATTCAAATGAAAAATCCAAATTGGTATCCCAACTTGCTAATATAAAAGACTCCATTATTCCACCATAATAGAATCCTCCATCTAAGTATACTCCATCTCATAAGCCAATGGGAAGTCTTTTCTCATCCTCCAAATTCCTTTTTGGGTCCTTAAATGCCCAAGTTTATTATCCCAACTTCCCCATCTCAATCCTTCAACTTTCACCACCCTTCAATGTGTGTTCCAATTTTGTTCTTTCCCACATTCCCTCATAATGACTCCATTCCATACATTTAATCCAATCCTTTTCATGAATCCTTAACCCTATTCTCCCTATCCCTATCCATTCCATTATCTTTACCAATTTTCCTACCAACATCTTTGAGTGGGAACATGTTAGCCATGTTCTATAAGAAATATTTAGTCAGTGGGGTACTATCTTACACAAAGATACACTTGAGTCCTCCATTCATATCCATACACCTTCATTAGCTTCTATTTCCATGAACTTTCATATCCATTCATATCCACTAGCTTTCACATCCATCCATATACCCTTTCTTATAAACTTGGAGGAAATAATTTTCCATTCGTACGAGAAAAATTATCCCATTTTAACTTAGCCATCATATAATTCTTCATTTATATTCCATTCCATATAATTTATCCATCAACCTTCCTTTCATCTTGCATAAAGTATTGGGGAAAAATAACAAGAACAAGTATCTAATGCATGCTTTATATACCATGTGTGTCTTTCATCCTCCATATCCCTTGTCCTCCATCTCATGTTTCCTTTCATATCCATGTCATGTCATTATCACTTGTCATACTTATCCCTTGTCATACCTCTTAGCATGGGGGTATGTTATTACTTTGACATATATTCTTTGGAGTTCTCCATAGATCCTCTATTTATCGTTTATCTTTGACCAAACATTTTGGGTTCCCTCAAGTTTCATTGGTTCCCTCCACCCATAGCATTCCATATCTTGTTCCATCTATCTTCATCCTCCATCTAGGGTGTATCCTTGCATGTCCTATCATTATCCCATATCTTAGATCACCATACCATATCATTGATCCATATCCATTCATATCTCCTTTGGTTTTCAACTTGACTAAAGAATAAGATCTTGTTTATCATTATCATTTTAATTTTTATTTATCATTGTGTTATCATTGTTATTAACAAGACATTTAAACAAAGCATAAGATATTTAAAATTCTAAAACATTGGGATTTAATGAACATCAAGAGCAAAGGATTCTTGTTAAATCAACTTAACATCTAACATATCTTGAGACAAGCCTTTATTAATTTATCACAATCAAAAAAATCAGCCAAACAATCAAACTATGTTGTCTTGATGTCCAGATACATCTTTCCTAATTAGAAACCTACCTTGATCTTTCAAAAAATCAAAAACTTGATTATGTCTCTTGGGACAAGGTATTGTGGTTGTTATCTTTTGCCTCATTGATCCTTATCATATGCATTAGCATTAGCATTTTTCATTATCATGATCTTACATATTTATCATTATCATTTTGCATGCATGAGATCATATGTTTTATCTTAAGTCTTGTCTCTTTTCTTGATCATTATCCTTATCTTTTAATATCTTTTATTTTCTTGCCACATTTTGAGGAAGCTTAAGGATCTCTATGCCTTGTTGTGTATGAAGGAGAGTAAGGAGTGGGGCATGAGTAATTCTTGTGTGTGTATATTAAGTTATTCCATCCGATGATGATTACAAAAAGCGTAACCAATAACATAGAGGGATTCATTCCACTCTATGATGAAACAAAAAATCACTTCATAGCCTTTCCATTCAATTCATTTCCATATCCAACCTTTCATATCCTTTCCTCCCATATCGAATACATTTCAGAAGCCATTTATATGCTATACTTGCATCTAATTAATTTGTTGAATTCCATTCTTCTTTGCATCCATGTAGGTCATTCATATTTCTAAATCTTGCATATCATTTTCTATCTACAACTCAAAAAATGATCACTTTGTAGCCTTTCCATTCTATTCATTTCCATATCCATCCTTTCATATCCTTTACTCCCATATCAAATACATTTCATTTAATCCATTTATATGCTTTACTTACATCTATTCAATGTATTGCATTTATTTCTTCTTTGAATCCACCTAGTTCATTCATATTTCCAAATATTTCATATCATTTTCTATCTAGAGCTCAAACATACCTTCATCTATCATATCAATATTCACACCTAAAATGTAGAAAATGTGGTATAGTGCTATCATATGGTTTTAGGACATAGAGCACACCCACTTTCCCAATTTCATTCAAGGATAACCCTAGAGATCTCAATGCAAAAGAGAAAGAGATCTTGCAATAAGGTTGTCCTAGGGGCTGAATGTAAACTAATGAGAGGTTCACAACCAAGCTAGGGCTTGGAAAAGAAAATGAAATTCAAGATGAAATGAAAAACCCTAATTTAACACAAACCTTAATCAAATGACCCAAAAATTCCTATAGAACATAAAACTAAGCTGCAAGATGAATTGTGTGCACCTAGGAATCTAAAGCAAACTTGGATGAACTTAGAAATGTTGAAAAATATGAACTTTTGATCTACTAGGACTCATTCGCCATTCTGGGTGAATTAGTCCCAATTCTAGATTTTTGTACAAGAGCAGGTTTCAGGAAAAAGGTGTCTAAATATGCAAAAAAATCTGGAAAACACCTAGAGTGGGATTCATTCACCACTTGTGGTGAATTAGTCTTGTTCTACTTTTTTGAGAATTCAAAAGTCAGATTTGCACCTCTTAGTTTGCTCTATCCTTCCTAATTTATTTTCATATGTGAATCTACATAAAGACCTGCAAAATAGAATATAAACTTGATTTTCTTATGGGGGGTTTGCCTTAGTCAAACCCCTAGTTTATTAATTAAACCTTGATGAAAATGATGAAATTTTGTAAGTGTTTCTAAGACTAGGAAATTTGAAACATGATGCAACCCTATTCTAATGTGCAACAATGAGATGCATGAATGGAATTTGAGAATGCATGAATCGCCTTGAGAGATCTCTAATCACTCAAAGGAGCCCCAATAATGCTTGTACCTTCCTTAGGCTAAATGTAGAGTGATAATGGAGGATGGAATCACTT
Organism: Sequoia sempervirens; assembly: GCA_007258455.2. Lineage (NCBI taxonomy): Eukaryota > Viridiplantae > Streptophyta > Pinopsida > Cupressales > Cupressaceae > Sequoia > Sequoia sempervirens. The sequence goes on from VDFB02277491.1 coordinate 4,319, forward strand.
AGGAAACAAGTCATTAGGCTCGGTCTTATGGCTAGTTGCATCTCCTCAACCTAGAATCCATGATGATTAACCATAGATGACCATGATCAACCCTTGAAAATACTAGATCTTTAATGAAAGTAAGTTTGAAGACTTGCAAAAATACTTTAATGTTGCTAGAAGACTTCAACTTTTCTTGCTTTTGAAACTTTAATGCTCTTGTGAAAGAATGCTTGAAGATTCTTGATGCTTCTCTCTTGAAATTGCTCTTGAAAAAGGCTTTCTTAGATTGATTAGATGAAATAATGACTTAAAAAACTTTCTTATATAGGCATTAACACCTAATTTACCATTATTTATATCTCAAAGGCCAACAACAACCAAAATTTTGAGTGAGAAGTGATTTTCTTGCTCAAATTTGAAAAAATATTGAAATGGGACTCATTCGCTGAAGGTGGCGAATGGGTCCCACCTAGGGGGACTCATTTGCCAAAGGTGGCAAATGAGTTCCACCCTAGGTTTTTGAGGTAGTTTTTTGGGATTTTCGATGTTTTAAATGATTTTGTTAGGTTTTTGGCTGAAATAAGCCTCGAGATGCAAAATAATGGGTCTTAGGGGCCTATTAATGATGATTTAAAGGGGTAGTTAATGCAAAGGTACTAAAATAGGTCCAGATTAAATGAGAAATTTCTTTATCTCCAAGAAGGGGGGTCAATTTATGTCATTACATCTATCCACCACTTTAGCACCCATATGACTGTACGTGCATATGCGAGCTAAAGTCCATCCCAACAATAATCTATGTTTCATAAAAGGATACACATATAAATTCATTCACAGTAGGAGAGAATGAAGCCTCCACTGTAGCTGTCTACAAAACCACAATGTTAGGAGTTGTATCCTACAAAATTAATTTGTTAGTTCAAAAATACTCTTCTCTAACTTCTCATAGAAATTGAATTCGAGGATGGATGTATGCCCCCACTCAATTTCACTTGCTTTATGGAGGTGGAATCAAGGTAGCAATCTAACCACATCGAATAAGTTAGGTCATATCATAGTGTATTTCCAAGTACCATACCACATAATGATATAAATTTGATGAGAATGAGAGAGGAATCAAAATTCCAACATAACAAATGGCGTAAAAAATGGAGCTCTCTAGCACCTGTTATTTCAATTTGAATAAAAGACACTTTTAAACCCTAATATAGTAAAAAGCCCAATTTTTAGCTTATATAAGAGTAAAAAGTGAAGTAAATTCTAACTATATTTTCATTTACCTTCTTTTAGCTTTAGTGTGGTGAAGAGCGAGTGAATATTTTGAGCCAATGAGACTATGTGCCTCCCAGATTGGACATCTTATAGGATCAACTAGCCCACAACGAGCATCATCATTAGGTGAGTTTATTTTTTTTCCTTAGCTTTGTCCTTACACATTTATTTTATGAAATTTAAGCACATTTTTAGGTTAATTTAGGCCATTGGAAGAAAAGTTCACAAAACATCCCTTTTTTTTTTTAAAGTGTCCCTTTTGTTTACAAAGTATCCCTTTTCTTCGTGAAGTGTCCCCTTTCTTTGTGAAGTGTCTTGTTTTTTCACGAAGTCTCCCAAAAGGGTCTAAAGTGTCTAGGACCCTTAAGAGAGTACACTAGAACAACATTAGTACACTTTTTTGACTATGAATGTTAATATTGAAGACTTTAGAATGCTTATAGGACATATTTTTTCTTTTTTGTTAGATTCCTACCCATTTGTAGTAGTGTCTGGTTGGTAGACATATCAGCTTCCTTCGAGATCTAGTCCCCACTCTTTTAGTAGAGGACACAAAGATCTTGCAAACTATGGGATTATATTAGGCATACCTCATGCCACCCATGAGGTACCACAATCTGATGTTGATGGCACTACGAGAGTGATGGGACACAAACACATGCATGTTTCATCTTCCTACTGGTGAGATGACTATTATGCTTGAGGACATACATCGCATACTCTGAGTTTTGATTTAGGGTGAGAGAGTACGTTTCCAAGTGGAGTGGTCATTCCAGGAGATGAAATACGATATGCAATACTGTCTTACAGGTCTAGTGCATGATGGTATGGTGAGGCCACACATTGATCTAGCGATGTTGCCATATTCATGGGCTCCACTTGTTGCATGGATTATGATGATCATAGTAGCACTAGTTCTCATCCATGATGGTTGAGGAGCACACTTAGAGGGAGGACTGGCACACATGATTTAGGGGATGATAGAGCATAGGACTAAGTATGCCTAGGGATGTAACATCCTAGCATATTTGTATTATGATCTTGGGTGATTTGTATTTTGGGAGATCGACAGTATGGTAAACTGTATGCTACTATAGGTGTGGTGCATAGAGCATATCATGTGTACTAGACCAATAGGGTTTCCATGCGAGATAGCCCTAGGGTATCCTTGAGCCTTTGGCTATCCATTGCAGGTGTTATGGTAGTATGGTGACTTAGATTTTTGGAGAGTTAGATTCGATCAACTAGACAAGGATGAGATACTTTGGAGACCTTACCAGCTTGTTCTACAATGGATAGATGAGACTCGACAGATGAGAAGACTGCAAATGGATAGGTTTTTGATAAGAAAACATGAATACATAGTATGACCTTTCTACTATGATCGCGTCATGCAATATTTTGGACATGTCTAGATAGCACCTAGGGCATGAATCTTTATTAGGAGATCATTATGGAGTTCTCAGAGACCCAGTGATTCTAGATGGTTCACTACCAAGGATGTTGTCTATAGTGATTCTAAGTATTCAGATCATGATATGCCTCCATTCTCTAATGTTGATGATGTTGATATCAAAAATTCCTACAAGGAGTGGTGGACAGTATCATAGTTGGCTCCAATATTCCCAATGGAGGAGTCAATAGGTGATGCAAGGCCACTACCAGATCAGGGAGATGAGGAGGAGGATAGGGTTGTAGACATATTTACAAATGTGATAGATGAGGAGTATGGTGAGGATGCAGATCTTGACTATGATGGCCATGAGGAGGAGGATGAGGAGGAGTAGCAACAGATGATTGAGGGAGGTGAGGTAGCAAATGAGGATACAGTAGGCCAAGAGTAGAGAGAGCCATCTCCCATTCATGTTACTAGATCATGAATAGTAGTTATAGCAAGCACCAACACCCATAGCCATGGAGAGGCTAGCACATCGTCCATGCCTCCTGCTAATGACGAGGCTATTTTTGCACAGCCTGCTAGAGAGCTAGGTGATGATATTTTATTTATTGCCATGAATTATGCTTTAATTTTGTTTCCACTTATATATATATCATGATGTGTATTGATTATATTTATGGTTTCCATCTTGCAGGACCTATGAGAGACTTTCATGATCTCTACCATTAGGTAGCTATGGAGATAGTGCCTCCCTCATTCTATGAGGAGGTTGTTGATATAGACTATGTTACCCCACCCATCGTGGAGTGGGATCCTGAGTTTTTTCAGTTGTACGTTAGATTGCGAGCAATGTATGAGAGTCTTAGGAGACATGTCCATCCAACTGATGCTACCCAAGATGTCCAGTCATCTTAAACCCTAGCAAAGTTCAAGAGACTATAGTTAGAGGTAGCTACACTATAGGCAGAGAGATCAGATAGCAGGGGAGCATCGAGAGGCCTTTGGACAAGTTCACGAAACTCATAATTTTCTCTCAATGCACTCGGTGGCTTGCGATCACGATCACATACCACCATCTCCTGATGGCCCACCTCGATACAAATGTGATCACTAGATCCTGAGGGATCTAGCAGTCACAAACCTCATTAGCATTGTATATTTTGATGACATGTACACAAAACTTTGATATATATATGATCATTTGATGTTTCATTACTTGTGTTTATGTGTTTAATGTTAAATGACAATGTGATTGATTAAATAATCCTTCTAAGACTATTAATGAATGTCTTCATGATTTAACATTTTTTATGTGATCTAATTAAAACTTATGCTAGTTTCTCTTAGATGAAACATTGTGATTAAGTATGTTATGTTAAAATAAATGCAACTATGATCTAATTAAAGAATATTAAATGCATATAAGGATCTAATCTAACATAGCACACATAATATTATCTTGAATAATATGAAACCTAAAGTAATCATGTAAAAGTTAATTTAAATAATTACTTTAGTATTCAAGACACACAAATAATTATTTGTCAAGAATGAAACAATGTGAGAGCACATAGACTGTCATCTACTAACTCTAACATCACTACTTTATCATTCACACTATTCAAGATATTTAGACATAGTAGAGGCACAAGTGCATGACATTTATAAGTTCTTTACGAGGTGTACCATCCATTTTTGTTAATGTATAAGCCCTAGATTCATATTTTTCATTGATTATGTAAGGGCCTAACCAATTAGGGCTGAATTTTCCTTTTTCTAATCATGTAGTATTGATATTATGCTAATTTTCACATAGCACCAAATCACCTATATTAAAGGAATGAGGGATTACATCATCATTGTATTTATGTTGCATTCTTTTAGAATAAGTTTGAAGATGCTCAAGTGCATAGATGCACTATTCATCGAGCATTTCAAGATGATACAACCATTGTTCTTTATATGTATTGTCATCAATAACCTCTTGAAGAGTGATTCTTAATGAAGAGATTTCTAACTCCAACGACATTATCGCCTCAGTTCCATAGACTAGGCTATAAGGGATATGTCCAGTTGATGATCTAACATTCGTACTATAGGCCCATAATGCATATGTTAGCTACATATGCCAATCTTTACTATTTTTGTTTATTGTCTTCTTTAGGATTTTCTCAAGGGCTCTATTAGTTGATTTAGCTTGACCATTAGATTGTGGATAATAAGGTGTTGAAAAGTGATGTTGTATTTTAAACATTTTGTAATAATTTCTTCACATCCTTATTCTTAAATGGTGTTCCATTGTCAGAAACTAAGGTGGAAGGAAGTCTGAAATAAGCAATAATGTGTTCCAATATGAAATGACATATCACATCATCAGTTGTTGAAATAAGGGGGATTGCTTCCACCCGCTTCCTGAAATAATCTATTGCAATAATTATGAATCTATATCTAGCAAAGGAAGGCGGTAAAATTTTTCCAATGATATCCAAGGCCTACACTGAAAAAGGCCAAATAGGGACTTGGGCATGAAGCTTAGAAGGTAGAGCGTGAATTAGTTGGCTATGTTCTTGGCATTTGTGACATTTCTTAACATAAGCAAAGCACTCCTATTCCATGTTTCTCTAGTAATAGCATATACAGATTAGCTTTTCCACTAGCGACCTTCCTCCAAAATGACCTCCACAAGCGGTTGAATGGGTTTCCTCAAGTGCTATTGAGATTTTGAATTGTTTAAGGAACCTAAGAAAGAAACCATTAAACAATCTTTGGTACAACACATCGATGAGAATTATATACTTAGATGTGTGTCTTTGAATGTGTCGTCGAGTATTCCTAGTTGTGTTTTCGGGAAAGGTACCAGTTTTTAGATAATCAATTATCATTGCATACTATTCACTAGAATTTTCTATGGTGATTTCTAATATCTCATCTGCTTTATGCTTGATCGAAGGTCTCGTAATTGTGTGGATGAAAATTTTGAAATTTTTTGAGGGATCATGAGGGGATATTAGAGAATCTGTGCTTGCCATTGCATCCACATGTTCCATGGGATGTTATCAATGGTGAACAAATCAAACTTTCCTAATAAAGTAATTGTGATATTTTTGTATTTTGATAGTTTTTCATGCTTTACTTGATATGCTCAATTTATTTATTTAATGATTAATTGTGAATCACAAAATATTTTGATATCTCAAGCTCCTAGATTTAAAGCTATGTGTAATCCAATGATTAACGCTTCATATTTTGCGGTGTTGTTTATGCATAGGAAATTTAATCGATATGATAAAGGAATACGTTTTCCTCTGGGAAAAGATATTATAACTCCCACACTAGAGCCTATTCTGCACTTGGATCCATCAAAATAAAACCCCCTACCTTTTCATCCTCTTGAATTGTCAGTACACTCTCATCAGGAAATGTTTCTTGATTAGGTAATGCTAGAGGGGAAGGAGCATTAGCTACTTGGTCGGTCAAGGATTTTCCTTTGATTTTCATTTTGTGAAACAAATTTAAGGTCAAATTCAATCAACAACATAACCCATTTAGCTAAACGTCTTGATAAAAAAAATTATTGAAAAGATATTTTAAAGGATCGAACTTCGTCATTACATGTATTTCAACATTTAGTAAGTAATGTCGCAACTAACTAGTAGCAAATACAAGAGCCAAACATTTTTTTTCTATTGTTCTCTATCATTTTTCATAATCAATCAAAGTTATACTAATGTAATAAACAAGATACTCCTTACCATTTTCATCTTGTAAGGTAGCCTTTCCGACTGTAATAGGTAAAGTAATCACACCGAGCGGTTGCTTTCCTACATTGTCAAGTCCTCAAATTGATAAGGAGTGAGGTTCAAATTTTTATTTGTCCACACCCAATCTATCCAAAATCTTCACATTACACACATTAAGGGCTAAGTCATTATCAACAAGGGTCCTTTTTATTCTTGTTCGATTGAATTTGGCTATTATCATGAAGGAATCATGTCTTTCTCATCTCCAAGGGAGGTACCTCATGTTGGTGAAAGGTAATGTCTACATTAATTGTATTCATTCCTTGTATTAGAGTTGCCACATAATTTGCATTTATATTAGGAGGGATCACAACTTGTTTTAAGGCTATTTGAAGCATGGTGTGATAATTCGGTGAATTCTAAATTAGGTCCCATAGGGATATCTTTGCAGGAGTATTATTATGTTGTTCAACAAGATCATACTCCTTCCCACTATGCAAAGTTAAACGAGGAGCACTAGGAAAAATGGGATTAGGAAAAGGAAAGGTTTTCAGAGTTGGTTTCTTTGGTTGTGGATTGTTTTGATTGTTGTATGTATGAGAAATGGTATTATTACTTGATTGTTGCAAAAAATTGTTCTTAGGTGGTTCAAGAGTGTAAATAGGTTTGGTTTGAGTTTGAGTTTTGTCTGAAGGTGGGTAAAGGATGAGTTGAGGTTGAATCACATTAACATCTCTTGGTTTTGGTTTTTCATAACAAGCTTTACTAGATGAACTTTGTGAGATGAAATCCTCAAGGGCTTCATCTAAAATGTTAAAGTCGTCACTACTAAAAGCTTGAGGGTTAGGTTAACTTGGAAGAAGAGATTTTACATAGTCAAATAACTATACTTTCTCCAAGTGGCTTTTCAGCTTATACATGTTTTGTTTTTGTTTTCTAATGTATAGAAAATGTAATCTAATCTAATTGAACTATGACCTAATGTTGAAAATGAAAAATGCAAGAATCTAATTCTATCCACAATTGCAATGTCAATTATGCCACTTCTAATTATTTTAATGTAAAGAAAGCATGAGACTAAAATAGAAAGGTTTTAACATCAAACATAAGCTTAAAAATAAGAAATTTGACTCTATAAAATGCAATTCAAAATTTGCACTGGGAGTGATTTGCCTAAGGTGGCGAATGAGTCCTAGTAGGGATTTTTTTTTTCAAAATTTTCAAAATTTTCAATTGTTTTTATACTTTTTATGCTGTATGATCTAGATCTTAAGTGCAAATGCAGATTTTGTTTGATTTCTAGTGAAATGAGATGCAAAAATGTAAGTTATATGATCTTTCACTAATGTAAAATTAGAAACCCCATAATGACAATTAACCAATGCAAACCCTAATGCAATATTAATATAAGCCAAATATAGGATGATGATGCACTCCAAATAATAATTTTAATGTTCTAAATGTAGGTTCACCAAAATGAAACATAGAAAATGTGGCATAGTGTTATTATATGGTTTTAGGACATAGAGCACAACCACTTTCAAAATTTCATTCAAGGATAACCCTAGAGATCTAAATGCAAAAGAGAAAGAGATATTGCAATAGGGTTGTCCTAGGGGCTTAATGCAAACTAATGAGGGGTTAACCACCAAGCTAGGGTTGGAAAAGACAATGAAATACAAGATGAAATGAAAAACCCTAATTTAACACAAACCTTGGTCAAATGACCTAAAAATACCTATAGAGTCACATAAAACCAAGCTACAATATGAATTGTGTGCACCTAGGAATCTGAATAAAACTTGGATGAACTTAGAAATTCTAAAAAATATGAAATTTTAACCCACTGGGACTCATTCACCATTCTAGGTGAATTAATCCCAATTCTGGATTTTTGCCCAGGAGCAGGTTTCAAGGAAAGTGTATCTGAATCTACAATTTTTTTTGGAAAATACCTACTATGGGACTCATTTTCCACTTGTGGTGAATTATTCTTTTTCTTCTTTTTTAGGAATTCAAAGTTTAAATCTACACCTCTCAGTCTGCTCTGTCCTTCTTGATTGATTTCCAGATTTGAATCTACAAAAGGACCAGCAAAATAGAATATAAACTTGATTTTCTTATGGGGGGTTTTCCTTGGTCAAACCCTTAGTTCGGTAATTAAACCTTGATGAAAATGATAAATTTTGAATGTAAATGTGAACATAAACCCTATCCTTAAGTGTATCTAAGACTAAGAAATCTGAAATATGATGCAACCCTATTCTAATGTGCAAGAGTGAGATGCATGAATGGAATTTGACAATGGATAGCTCACCTTGAGAGATCTCTAATCACTCAAAGGAGCCCCAATAATTCTTGTACCTTCCTTAGGTTGAATGTAGAGTGATAATGGAGGATGGAATCACTTAGGAAACACATCATTAGGCTTGGCTTGATGGCTAGTTGCATCTCCCCAGCCTAGATTCCATCATCATTCCCAATAGAAAACCATGATCAACCCTTTAAAATGATAGATCTTGAATGAAAGTGAGCTTGAAGACCTACAAAATCACTTTAATGTTGCTCCAAGGCTTCAACTTTGCTTGCATTTGAAACTAGAATGCTCTTGTGAAAGAATGCTTGAAGATTCTTGATGCTTCTCTCTTGAAATTGCTCTTGAAAAATGATTGCTTAGATTACTTAGATGAAATAATGAATTAAAAAACTTGCTTATATAGGCATTAACACCTAATTTACCATTATTTAGATCTCAAACATTGAGAACAACCAAAAATTTGATTTAAAGAAGTGATTTTCACGAGCTCAAATTTGAAAAAAGCCCCAAATGGGACTCATTCACCCAAGGTGGTGAATGGGTCCCACCTAGGGGGACTCATGCACCTAAGGTGGCGAATGAGTGCCACCCTAGGTGTTTGAGGTGGGTATTTGGGATTTTTGATGTTTTAAATGATTTTTTCAGGTTTTTAACTAAAATAAGCCTCGAGCTATGAAATAATGTGTTTTAAGGGCCTACTAATGATGATTTAAAGGGGTAGTTAATGCAAAGGTACTAAAATAGGTCTAGATTAAATGAGAAATTTCCCTATCTCCAAGAAGGGGGGTCAATTTCGGTCATTACAATACCATATCATATCAAGATCAAGATCAAGGCAATATCAAGGTATGCAATCCAATTATGATGGCAACAACCATATCAAGATTCCATGTTCAAGGTTACTTTGTTTCATTTCATGCATGCATTATCTTCTAGATCTTAGACACAATCGAGGTTTGATGTTGAATGTGGATTGGATCTAGTACCTCCTTTGTTTCTATTTTCTACATTATACACCAAGGATATGGAAAGAGGATCATAAATGGTGTAAGATACTCTAGAAACATGATATAGTAAGGTAGTCCTAATAAGTGACTTTACGAGTGGTATATATTTATGTAAGCTCAATATCTATTTTTAGGAGTAATATATTTTAGTTTATTCTCAATGTGTAATTCTAGGAGTGTCATATGTTAGTGTAGGCTCAATGTGTAACTATAGAATCTTAGTACCATCAAAAGACAACTAAAAGAAATGTAGTCTCAAGATGATGAAATTCCATGATAATCCATATTTCCACCTTGCTACTATATGGATTGTCATGGAATTCCATCACCATGAGACCACATTTATTTGAGACATTTTATCAAATAGTCCACTATTGTGTCTTTGTTATTACTTACTATTATGCTTTGATATATATTTTACAAGTATTTGTAGCTTGTTCAAAAGCACCTATTTTAGGATTTTATCCATAGTAGCAAGGTAGTGAACTATTTGATAAAATGATTTGGTAGACATGTATAAAAAATGTGGGAGCATAGAAAAGGAAGTGAGCGATTTGAAAAAATTCTTGAAAGAAATGTGGTCTCATGCTGATGGAATTCCATGACAATCCATATAGCAAGAAGGTAGCAATCTGGATTGTCATGGAATTCCATCACCATGAGACCATATTTCTTTGAGGCATTTTATCATACAATTCACTACCTTGTCTATGATACCACATTTTTCGTACATGTCTACCAAAGCATTTTATCAAAACAATTCACTGCCTTGCTACTATGGCTAAAAGCCTAAAATAGGTTCTTTTGAACAAGCTATAGATGCTTAGAAAAATTCTATCAAAGCATAATAGTAAATATGGATTGTCATGGCATTCCAACACCATGGCTAAATAGTGAATATGGATTGTTGAAAAAATCTATCAAAGCATAATAGTAAATATGGATTGTCATGGCATTCCAACACCGTGGCTAAATAGTGAGTATGGATTGTTGAAAAATCTATCAAAGCATAATATTAAATATGGACTTTCATGGCATTCCAACACCATGGTGTTGGAATGCCATGACAAGCCATAGACAAGCAATAGAAACAGTTACATAGAAACAATTCATTTCCTTTTCTATGGCTTCTCATGGTATTCCAGTCACCATGGTGTTGGAATTCCATGACAATCCATATTTAATATTATGCTTTGATAGTAAACACCCAATGTGTTCCAACATCCATATACATGCACAATATGATTACAAGTTGGAAAACATAGTGGGAGGTGAGTATATGTCTACCAAAACATAGTGGCAAGCCAAAGATAAGAAATCATACATAGAAATAGTTCATTGCATTGTGTATGGCTTGTCATAACATTCCAATCACCATGGTGTTGGAATTCCATGACAATCCATATTTACTATTATGCTTTGATAGTAAACACCCAATGTTTTCCAACAAACATATACATGCATAGTATGATTGCAAGTTTGAAAATGAAATAAGAGGTGAGTATATGTCTACCAATATATAGTGGAAAGCCATAGATAAGAAATCATACATAGAAATTGTTCATTTCCTTGTGTATGGCTTGTCATGGAATTCCAATCACCATGGTTTTCGAATGCCATGACAATCCATATTACTATTATGCATTGATAGTAAACACCCAATGTTTTCCAACAACCATATACATGCATAGTATGATTGCAAGTTGGAAAAAATAGTGGCAAGCCATAGATAAGCAATCATACATAGAAATAGTTCAATTCGTTGTCTATGGTTTTTCATGGAATTCCAATCACAATGAAAACACATTTGTTTGAGGCAATTTTTCAAATAGTTCACTAGCTTGTCTATGTTGTTTCTTACTATTATGCTTTCATAGGCAAGGTAGTGAACTGCTTGAAAAAATGCCTCAAACAAATGTGGTCTCATGGAATGCCATAACAAAAAAATGCAATTCACAGCTACAATTATCACTCTAGTATAAAGTAAATAACATTCTTGAGAATAGTACTTGGTTATGTAATTTTAGTTCCCTATAGTTGTGGGTATAGTTTCATAATATATTGTTGATACATCTATTGAAGATGAAAAGATGTATGTATGATCCAAAGTGCATTGCTTATTAAATAAGGTGTTTCCCATTTTGTAACAAATTTTTGTTAGGGTATCTCCATCTGCAATTATCACTCTAATTATCATCATATATTTACAATTATCACTCTAATTTTTTGGAATTATTTTGGAAAACATAGTGGAAGGTGAGTATATGTCTACCAAAACACAGTGGCAAGTCGTAGATAAGAAATAATGCATAGAAACAATTCATTTCCTTGTTTATGTTTTGTCATGGCATTCCAATTACTATTTTTTTTTTAGACTGCAGGAATCGGGTAGCACGACTCCCTATAAACTGCAGTGCGCCTGGTAAACTTTTTAACGTGACCGGCGGCACTGGCGCGACACGCCCTCCGGTACCACAGGACGGGGGAGACTAGAACTCGTGACCAGCAGAGCCGCAACGGAATTACTTAGCCAACCGAGCTAGGGCCCCCGCCCGACATTCCAATTACTATGAGAACACATTTATTTGAGGTATTTTTTTCAAACAGGTCACTACCTTGTCTATGTGGTTGCTTACTATTATGCTCACTATTATGCTTTCATAGACAAGATAGTAAACTATTTGAAAAATTTCCTCAAAAAAGTATGGTCAAATGGAATTTCATGACAAACAAATGCAATTGACAACTATAATTATCACTCTAGTATGAAGGAATTAATATCTTTGAGAATATTACTTGGTTGTGTAGGTGGAGTTCACTATAGTTGTGGGTATAGTTTTAGAATATATTATTGATACATCTACAGAAGATGACAATATATATCTGTGATCCAAAGTGCATTGCTTATTAAATAAGGTGTTTCCCATTTTGTATCAAATTTTTTTTAGGGGGTCTCCATCTACAATTATCACTCTAATTATTTGTAATTATTTTGGAGAAAATAGTGGGAGGTGAGTATATGTCTGTCAAAACATAGTGGCAAGCCATAGATAAGCAATCATACATAGAAATAGTTCATTTCCTTTTCTATGGCTTGTCATGGAATACCAATCATCATGAGACCATATTTCATTGAGGCATTTTCTCAAACAGTTCACTGCCTTGTCTATATTATTGCTTACTATTATGCTTTCATAGACAAGGCAATGAACTATTTGAAAAATACCTCAAACAAATGTGGTCTCATGGAATGCCATGAAAAGCAAATGCAATTGGTAGATGCAATTATCACTCTAGTATGAAGGAATTAATATCTTTGAGAATAGTACTTGGTTGTGTAAGTGGAATTCCCTATAGTTGTGGGTATAGTTTCAGAATATATTGTTCATACATCTATTGAAGATGACAATACTATATTTGTGAGTCAAAGTGCATTGCTTTCTAAATAAAATTTTGTTAGGGGGTCTCCATTTGCAATTATCACTCTAATTATCTATAATTATTTTGGAAAACATAGTGGGAGGTGAGGGTAAAAGCACAAAGCTGTGTCACACTTTATAAAGGAAATAGTCAACGCTAATCCAATTTTTAAACTTGAATCACTAAAAAGTGGTATATATTTTTTGAATTTTGATATGATGTAAACTAGTAAAATATGTATTTTTTAGTATATTTTATGTTTGTATTTTAAAAAAAATATATAAAAAAATATTTTAAACTAGTTTTTAATAAATTAAAACTATAATTTAGTTGTTGATAAAATGCTGAAAAATGAAGATGCATGGAACGTCTTTTTATAGTAATTTTTTTTTCTTTCAAATTTTTTGTGTTCATTTTTAACTTGAAATTTTAGTGCATGGATATATTTTTTTCCAATTTTGATAAATATATATTTTTAAATAAATATTAAACTGTGCCTAAATAAAAAAATAGATGTTTTCATCAGACGTCAACTTTCATATTAAATATTTATCTAAAATGGAAAAAAAATTATACCATCTTAAAATAAATGCTTTTATCTAGTGCATCATATATTTTTCAAATTTTTTAACAAATTTTAGTATTTTGCCTTGACATAGTAATCAACCTAATATTTTGTGTTGATAACCTACTTTTAGTAAAAATAAAAAATAATTAAACTATTAAAATAAATATATTTTTGAAAACTACACTTAAGGATCTACAAAAGGGTATTTTTATATTTTTTTTAAAAATGTTATTTACATTAGCAAGAGTTATTGAAACTTCAAGTTTTTCAAATAATTTTATTTTTTTAATAAATTGGACTCAAAGTGGCGCTCCATATATTTTTAACCAACAATTCACTGGTACATTTTGACCAATTTTTTGATGATGTCGGGGAAGAATTTCGACGTTTCAAATGCCGTCGAAATTCCAACAAAATAACAACGACAAACAGTCATCAAAATTCTAATGGACCGTCGTCGAAAAATTGGTCAAAATGTACCAATGATTTTAGTTGAAAAAGTTGTGGAAGTATCTAACTTAGCTAGAATGAATTTTACTAGATCATATGTTTGACCAAAATTTATTTTTAGTTAGAAATACTCAAATTCAATTGTGTTGATAAGTTGGCTGAAAGTGTGACACAACTTTGTGCTTTTACCCGTGAGTATGTGTCTGCCAAAACATAGTGGCAAGCCATAGTTAAGAAATCACACAAAGAAATAGTTCATTTCTTTTTCTATGGCATGTCATGGCATTCCAATCACCATTAGACCACATTTTTTTTCGGTAGTTTTTCAAAAAATTCATTGCCTTGTCTATGTTGTTTCTTACTATTATGCTTTCATAGACAAGGCAATGAAATATTTGAAAAAATTCCTCAAACAAATGTGGTTGAAGGGGGGAATATTGTTGCTTCTATTCTTGGGAGATAGAATAACAATCTTCACACTCTCTCATTCAAGGATGACCCTAGAGATCTCAATCCAATGGAGAAAGGAGAAAAAGATCTAGCAATAGGGTTGTCCTAGGGGTTGATTATAAACTAATGAGGGGTTCACCACCAAGCTAAGGCTTGGAAAGAAAAAATCAATGTAAATAAAAATGCTTAACCCTAATATGATGTAATCTTTAACTAAATGACCTAAAAATGCATGAAAAATAAAACAAAAAGGTGAGATTGTAAAAGTATGCACCTAGAAACTTGAAGGAGGTAGGAATAAGCTTTGAAAAATTGAAAATCCTAAAATTTTAGCCTATTGGAACTCATATGCCAGTCTAGGTGTATTAGTCCTAGATATAGGTTTATGTTCAAGAACTGGTTTCTGGAAAAAGGGTATCTGAAATTGTCAAAATCTAAAAAATGACCTAAACTCAGACTCATACACTAGGACTGGCATATGAGTCCATTTTGGGGTTTTTTGGAACTTCAAAGTCTAAATCTAGTCTTCGGTGTCTACTTTGTCCTTCCCAATTGGTTTCTAGATTCGAAACCCTGATTTTAGACCTATAAATGACCTTTTTGTGAAGATAGGAACCTTGCAAATGAGGGGAAAATTCCAATAACTTTCTCCGAGCTTGTAACCTAATATTCAATGATCTTTCAAGCTCCAAGACACCTAGATTTGCAATCACATGTGTAAAGAGGAGAATTTTTTTTTTATTGTTAGTGAATAAGGGTTTTCCTTGGTCAAACCCCTTTTAGGTAATTAAACCAAATGATGAAACAATGAAATGAGGACATGAAACATGAACAATGATACCTTGAATGATACCTTGTAAATGATGCTATGTAAATCTGCAATCTAACATGAAATGGCCATGAAGGATGTTGATCTAGATCTTGAGATAAGTGTAGAACAATGACTGACCTTGGATCTTGAATGCAACATTACAACACTAGCTCAATAACATGCTTGATGCTTGATAATCTTGAAATGACGAGGATCTTGAATTGCTACAACAATTGATGAAGAATTATGCCCTTGAATGCCTTAGAAATGATCTTGAATGCTTAACTCTTGAGTGTTTGACATGATATTATGAATGCTTATTGAAATAATGATTTGAGACCTCATTTATATATGCAATCCCTCTAATATCCCATTAATTGGATACCACAAATCAACAATCATAAAATTTGAACTTAAAACCCAAATTTACCACTCAAAACCTTAAAAATAGGCCAAATGGGACTCATACACCCAAGGTGGCATATGGTTCCCACAAGGCCATTTTGAATAGAGAGAATGTTGAGGAGTCAAGAAATTAAGTTTATATGGAGTCTATGTCAGGATTTTGGTTAAAGTATGCCTTGGGATGCACAATATAGAGTCTTAGGGGCCTATTAATGTTGAGATTAAGGTTATAAATGTAGGGGGGCCCAAAATTCAATGTGAAAGTGTAAATAAATATACTTTACAATATTAAATTAAGGAAAAACGGGTTTATTTAGCTTAGAAGGGCCTAAAATCCCATGTGAATGTGTACAACACATTACAACACTATATTAGGTCCATTTAGTTTACAAGCCTCCTAAAGTTAATGTGAAGGCATAAATAAATACACTTTACAACATTAAATTAAGGCAGAGTTAAGTTAATTTAGCTAAAAAAGGGCCCAAGACCTAATGTGGAAGTGTAAAACACATCACAACACTAGATCAAGGCGAAATTAAGTTCAATTTATCATTAATTATTCCAAAATCAAGTGTGGAAATGTACATGGTGACATTTTTTGACATTACATTTATCCCCCACTTTAGTGAGAGAATGAACTTGCTTCAAACTCACACTAAAGTAGACATTCAAGAGGGGTTCAACTATAATGATGTGGATGAAATAGGATGACAAAGATCAAAGGATGTGGTCAAGCCCCCAGGATCTAAGATCCTACATCAAACCAACATAAACACAAAGGACACACAAAAGGTATATAATATTTAGCATCAAGATACATGTTAGCATGCGATATCAATGACCAAAAGGAGCCAAAAAAAAACAAGTGAAAAATAAAGAGAAGTGGATCAACCCTTGACCATTTTTCCAACACGATGTGGATTAGATCTAAGTTGTTTGTTAAAAAATGCACTCACTCTGAGGTAATAGAACTTTAGGTTGTTCACTAGGTGAGGATCCGAAAGAGGTGAGAAATATACACACATGATAGGTATGCACTCACACACACACGTGAGTGGCTATGGGAAAGTAATTCCTTGGTTGGGCTTCCTTTCAAACCATACCAAAGTTATACCTCCTAATAACTTTGATAAGCTGCCACACAAAAATGACCTTCGAGCTTTATGAGGCAAGCAAAACTTTGTATGCTTGGAGCTCATGAATAAACAAGATGAATCCATAGGTATGCAAGGTGGCCATATAATTGGAATTTAAAATGAAACAATATAAAGAACATTCAAAGGAGTGCTGCTTAGTTCACATAAGGTCTTTGACTTAGGGAACATTATGTGTAATGTCTCCAAGAGAGGACCAATCAAAGAATAGAAGAGTCACAACTTAGGGGATGTAGTGTGTCACATCAAGCAACTAAGAGGAATATAATATGCTAAGAGAGATCATGCTCATGAGGGACATCACACCCAATGTCATCCACAAAGTGAAAAATGCATCACATGAAATAAGAAGACTACATAATGAAACTTTGAAAAATATAAAATAATAATGCCAATGTATGCCCCCACTTTAAAGAAATTACAAAACACCATGCTATGAGAAATTACTTTAAAGTAGCAAATGATAAAAAAGAAGACATGAGAGCTAACTTGGAAAACCCTATGTCAAGTGTTATGTTTCCAAATTGAACTACATCATGGATAAGTATATCACATGCGAGTCAACTTAAGGCATGTTGTCCACATCCCAAGATTTCTCTTATATGTACATGGAAGGAATTAAACTACCCAAAAGAGACAACAACAAGTGTCATACAAGGAAAAGGCTATCTAACCCCTTGCCCCCATTTAGTGAAGTACGAGGGTGAGCTGGGAAGGGACGATGATATGTTGCTCCTTGCAAGAGGGAAATTATTTGCAATGATTCTAAAACATGCAATAGTGAGTATACTATGATCCTACAACTATAACATGGCAAGGAGCAACAACTAAGGTTATTTATTATGATGGATAAACCATGTTTAAACTTGGTGCATTTTTAATGAGATATCTATTAGTTTAGGATCCACCAAATTTAAAGTTGTCTTGGAGGAATCTTTTGTAATGGTGTTGAAATTGAATGAAGGCTTGCTTATTTCTTTTGAGGGGTAATAATCAAGACCATTAGTCATTTCTTGTGTTTTTGGCTTTATAAGGACATTGATACCTTGTTCTATGGCACCATATCTCTTCTCAAGTTGTTTCATAAGTTCATAACCTCTTCCATAAAGCTTTTTCACTTGTTTCAGTTTGGTGGTTACTCAACTTTAACTTCATTAGAGTTTGTGGTGTATGTTTTCCTTTCTTCAAAAGTGGTTGAAGTGGATTTTTTGAATTTTGCATTGCCATTTCTGGTTTTTATTTTCTCTTTCTAGACTCTTTTGTTATGATCTTGTATTCTCCCATGAATATAGGTATGAAATAAAAGGTTTCCCAAGCATCTTCCAATAACTTTGTGGCTTCATCAATTTTATTTTCATTTTTGTCTCATGAATGGGTTCTACATGTGTGGTTGGTGTCAAGGGATGTCTAATGTGCACAATGTCAAAATACTTATCCTTAGTTTCATGATCTCTTAGTGAAGAGGAGTCTAATTTCACTTCGTCATCTTCATCTAAGGAAGGCATATTGCTATTGTTTGAAAGAAGTGTGTTAATGTTGTTATTTTCTTGCACCATGATAATCTTCCTAGCAAGAGATTTTTTTGGAGAACTACAAACTAGATGTTCTTGACATTCAATGATTGGTTCTTATGAAATAAATTCATCGCAAGTAGAGGACTCATCAATGGTTGGATATTTTTTATCAATGATGCTATTTTCTTGTTTGATGATGTTTTCCTTAGGGGAAGAGGGACAAATAGGATTCTCATGATTGTCATCGACTACATGTTCTAACACCATAATATCTTCTTCACTAATAAAAGACATATTAGGAGAGGGCCAAATTTTATTTTTATCCATAATTTTATCCTGTTTTCTCTAAGGTATCATTCGATTGTGCCATGATGTCTATCCTAGTATGAGAGCTTTTAGGAAAGTAAAAAATAATAGGTTCATTAAATTTTGTGGTTATATTTTGTAAAGTAGCTTCATTGCACATAGGAGAGGCATCAACAAAAGGATAACTATGAGTTTCATGGCTACCACTAATTGTACTTTTTAGATCAAATAGGTCTTCCCAAATGGTAGGGGCATTAGGAAAGGGAGGTACACGACTCCCATGAGTCTCAATAAGAATATCTTCTAACACCAAACTATCTTCTTCATGTATAGAAGAGATATTAGGAGAAGGAAATGTTTGGTTGACATGATTATCTACAATAACATCCCCATTTCCTATAATTTCTTCCCAAGTAGGAGAGGTAGTATTGTCATAGTTCTCAATTATTGGATCTCTTAATATTAACATATCCTCCACACAAATTTTTTTGTCATGATCATCCATGATTGTTTCCTTATTCACTAAAGCCTTCTCACAAGTAGGGGATATGTTGGGAGATGAATGGAGATTAGGTAAAGTAGTGGCCATGATCTCAGCTGTGTGTCGGGGAGGAAGAAAAATAGGACTTTCATGATCTTTAACGATTGTATTTTCTTTCACCAAGATACCTTTGTCACCAATGGGAGAGATATCGAGAGAAGAATAATTATGATTATTATGATTTTCAATGCTTGCATCCTCTTGTATCAAAGCTTTAGTGGATGACCTAGGTGAGATGAAGCCGTTGAGGGTTTCATCTAACATTTCAAAGTCATCTCTACTAAAGGGTTTAAATGATATGATAAGGTTTGTAAGAACTTATGAAAAACAACAATAGGATCAAGAGACTAAACATAGCACAAGAGAGAGAGAGAGAGAGAATGAGAGAATATGATGACTGTATTCTCAATGTGCATGAAGATAGTCTTGAAGATAGACTATGAAGATGGACAACTACAAGTATGTACAAGGCTTTCTTATAAATTCAAGCTAGGACACAATGAAGGGACATGAATGAGACAAGTGTCGCAATCATGTGTGTGGTAGGTAGAAAGAAATAATAGATAATTCCATGAAAGGTGGATCACCCACGAAAGGTGGAATTATCATGCCACGAAAAGTGGAGATAAAAAGGTGATAACTAGATCACACCACAAAGAGTGGAATTTCTCCTGCACACACTTCCCTAAGTGTCCAAGTCATATCTCTCAATGTATGCACAAACCTAGATGCAAGATACAAATACCTAGGTATCACAAGTGCAACGTATAATGATATGCATTTCCTAAGTAAGCTTAAGTAAAGTGTAATAAGTAAAATACTTATTTACACCAACACCCTCCCTTAAGTGCAACTGAGGGAATGAAGAATCAAGCTAACCATGCAAGATAAGATGGAAGATGGGTCCCGACAACTAAGCCATGTTAGGTACCCATGTACAAATGCAATGCAATCTCTCACAAGTGGAGTAAAGATAGAAAAATCCAGTGGGAAAAAACTACCCCCAAAAGAGAGATGAGATACAAAAGCCTATGAACATAGCATGTGAAGGACAATAAACCATGTGAGGAAAAAGCCCCCCCCATACAAGAGAAGAAGAGAGACAAGGTAGCCCCCCCTCAATGTACAATGTGCACCCATGGAATATGCTTGAGAAGGAATGAAGAAGATGCTCCAAAAGCATCGAAAAATGTTCCTCCCCTTAGGAAGAAACAATACCAAAGGTGCATGAATGAAGTCTCCCCAATCCACAAGTGAAGAAGGAAGAACCTTCAAAATGTAAGAAGTCTCTGAAATCTTCTCAAATTTCCCTGTGTTGATGCTAAAAGATGCCTTTCCCAAACCATGTGAAGCTGCAATGTAATCACCTCCTGGAACCTATGAGAACCCCTTTGAAACAACACTCTCATCTGTTGAAAAAGAGAACTCAAGATCTAGCAAGGATGTAGGTAGAACATACTCCAAAGACGATGTCTCCTCAAAAGAGAAAGTGGCCTCCTCCAACTGTTGTACATATGCATCCACAATCACATCAACCTTGAAAGACTGATCATGTAGAGGAGGGTCAGAGTGTTCCCTCGCAACAACTGAAGAAGAATCACCTTCATCAAAGAGAAGATGTAAGTAATCAAATGTGTTTCCCAAATCTACAATGTAGGACTCCACAAACAAGCTGCCAATATCTGTCAAGTAGTCATCCCATGAAACTGTTGTTGGAAGAAAAGGTATGCACTGTTGCACTAAATCACATGGAACTAAAACTGTCAGAAGACAAGTATCATCAGGTACATCAGTCAATGTAGGAGATGGAGTATCAGCAATAGGTTCAAGAACCTTAGGAGTAGTGAGCACTCCAAGATTCAAGTAACCATACTCAGTCTCCTCAAGTGTGTCCACACTAGGATGATTTGAATCATCAATAGGAGAAAAATATGAGAAGGTGTAGAACCGATAATGATTATCAACCTCCCCAACTGCAACAAGAGCCCTACTATGCAAATCTCGAATAATGACAGAATCTAGTGTGAACTCTACACTCTTTCCTATACCACTATGTGTAATCTGATAGATGGAAAGGATGTTCCTTGAAAAAGTAGGCACACAGAACATTATTAAATGCTCCACCTTCACTGTCAATAGAACCCTTCCCACAAACTGCCAAAGAAGTGTTGTTGGCCATCAAAATGGGTGGTGATGAACAAGAATCAAATGAAGAGTACATATCCTTGCAAGAAGTCATATGATGTGAAACTCCTGAATCAAGGATCCACCTATCTAAATTGGAATCTCCAAATCCAATAAATGCTTGCCCCTTATGTTTCTCATGTTGAGATGAAGAAGAAGGAGATGAGCTTGATGTTGTTGCCATGAGATTTGTACTTTTTTCCTTAGAATTAGAAGTGGAAGGAAATGAGTCTTCTTGATGTGCAGCTGGCAAGTTGATGTTGTTCTTCTTAAGGATATTTTTCAACTCATCAATTTGCTTAACATTACAAGGATGCTCCTCATTACCAATCGTTTTGCAATATGCACATGTTGGTTGCTCCCTCTTGCTTGAATAGTTATACTTCTTTGAAGAAGATGAAGTTGAGCTTTGTTGTGGAGGAGTGGATTGTTTGTTCTCTCCTTGTGGCTTTGGTGAAGATTGTTTTTGGTCTTTCCCTTCGCCTTGCTTATTGTTTCCATGATTGACCACCAATGCTTTTGAAGTTGAAGACTTGATAAGACCCATTTTCATCAACTTATTTTGCTAAAGAATCAAAAGATCTGTAAGAGCCTCAAAAGATGGTGTTGTGAAGTTGCTAATTATCAATATTTGAGTCTAAAAATTGAAAAAAAGGTTGCATATTCAATTGGAAGCTTGTCCAACAAGTTGAAGACCAATTGATCATCCTCTTTCTCAATACCACAATCTTTTAGTTGTACTCTTAGCTCATTTTCCTTAGTGACATAATCCTGAATGATCTCAAAATCCTTGGGATCAAGGCTTAGGAGATCATGTTCAAGCTTATACCCCTTAACCTTATCAACCTTTCCATACAAAGAAACAAGCTTATCCCAAGCTTCCTTGGTTGTAGTACATTTATCAACATGAAAAATAAGATCATCTAAAATGAACTTTCTAAGTGTACCCAATGCCATAGAAGTTTTAGTGAACCAATCCATATATGTAGTTGGATATACCTTAGGATCTGAAGGTGCAGTTATGGTTCCATCAATGTAGTAAATTAAACCTTTTTCCATTAGTTTACTCCATTCATGTACTTTCCATGTAGCATAATTATGTGTAGTTAAGAGTGGAACTTTAGATAAACCCATGATGGAATGCAAGAGCACAAGAGAGAAAATAGGCACAATCACACAAGAGACACCCCACCAAATTCACTCAATCAAAGTACCCACCCCCCCCAAAGAGATGATTTTGGCACTTTATGATGCAGTGCATGTACAATAGGCCACTTGCAACCTGGCTAAGTAGACTTATGATTTCTGATTAACAACTTGCCAAAAATAGGCTGAGAATAGACTAAAACAAATAAGCAAAGACCCGAATTGAGATCTATGCAATAAAAGTGCCAAATAGGCCAAAAAAGACCATATGTTGAAAGTAAAAAATCCACTCAAGATAGCTTCAAATTGATTAAAGATTCAAGAAGTAGATGAAAAATCATGCACTTTAAAAAGAAAGGCACCTAAAAAGGAGTTCGTATGTGCCTGTATGAAGCCATGGAAGTTGTAGAAATGAGGATTGGATAGGTATAGTGTTGAAAAACTAAATTTTTTGGAAATTTTGTCCACCAAAATCAAAAACTGAGCACACAACTGTGAAGTACACAAAAAATTAGCCCAAATAAAAAAGAATTGCTCATAAAAAGGAGCTAAAATGAGCAAGTTATGAGCCTCTAAATTTGGAATGCAAATTCAAATACTCCATTAGAGAGGGGGGAAATTTTCTTTTTAAAATGCTAACGTCAGAAACCCACTAGCATAAATTTGATGGTCTAGGACCTGTAAAAAAGAAATTCTCCTATTTGAATTTGACACCTATCACAGAGAATAGTCTCTGGAATCTTTGATGCTACAAAATTGACTACTGGATTTTTGAGGTTGCTGCCAGAGATTGATGTCGGATTATTGAACCAACCCACCAGAATTCTTTTTTAAGGCCACTGGGGATTTGTTGGATGCTGTCGGCTGAAGATTTGACTGGCTGATGGAGACCGACTATGGTGGGGCCACCTGCCCTTGCCACGTGGCAGGCTGTGGGAGCCCGAAGGTACGGGCATACCCTGCTGCATAGGTCTACCTATGCAGTACCTGCATAGCAGGTACGCAATATTTTTCTTTTGATTTTTTATAAAAAAATTGAAATAATATATTTTTGATTTTGATTTATAAAATCAAAAAAATAAATACAAATTTTTTGATTTTATTTTTTTGATTTACAAAATTAAAAACCCCAAATACATTTTTATGGGGTTAAAATTTCTAAGAAGTTTCAAAAAATATGATCATTTTTTTCGGAAATATTGAAAATTTTACAATAGATAAATTGAAATTTAAAAAAAAAATTCAAAAAATTTCAATTGAATAGAACTATAGAAATTTTGAAAAATACCCAAATTGGCGAATTTTTCCGATCTAGAGCCCCCGATCTCGAATTTTGATGAAACAAAAGACAATCCCAACTAGAAACAGCCTTCTAAATCTGAATTTGAGGTTAGATCTGGTCTAGGATGCACCAAAAATGCTGCTGCTCCTTAGATTTTCCTCTTGACCACCTTCACATGAGCAAAGATCTCCCACCAATGGCTATGCAAAGAACCTCCAACTACTCTAATACCATGTAAGAACTTATGAAAAACAACAATAGGATCAAGAGACTAAACATAGCACAAAAGAGAGAGAGAGAGAGAGAATGAGAGAATATGATGACTGTATTCTCAATATGCATGAAGATAGTCTTGAAGATAGACTATGAAGATGGACAATTACAAGTATGTACAAGGCTTGCTTATAAAGTCAAGTTAGGACACAATGAAGGGACATGAATGAGACAAGTGTCGCAATCATGTGTGTGGTAGGTAGAAAGAAATAATAGATAATTCCATGAAAGGTGGATCACCCACCAAAGGTGGAATTATCATGCCATGAATAGTGGAGATAAAAAGGTGATAACTAGATCACACCACAAAGAGTGGACTTTCTCCTACACACACTTCCCTAAGTGTCCAAGTCATATCTCTCAATGTATGCACAAACCTAGATGTAAGATACAAATACCTAGGTATCACAAGTGCAAAGTATAATGATATGCATTCCCTATGTAAGCTTAAGTAAAGTGTAATAAGTAAAATACTTATTTACACCAACAAGGTTAACCATTTTTTGTTTGTTTCTTAGCATAGTGTAACAACAAATGCAGAACATACTAACCATATGCTGAATCCTAGTTATGTTAATACCATTTCTCAAATAGCATATTGAAATTTAACTTCATACAATAATTGCATATAAAATATGTATATGCAGATTTGCATATATATGCATCTAAAAATGGTGCATAGTGTAACAACAAATGCATACATGTAAGATTGATTGTAATTGAAGAACAAACTAACCATACATATAATTGAGCTGATTCGAAATAAGCAACATATCAAACAATGGTACATAGTGTAACAACATACTGGAATATAACTTCATAGAACAAATGTGACGAGGGAGCAAACCCGAGACACAAAAATAATGCACACAACTAGAAAACTTTCTTATTATTCAATAATGAAAATCTTACATGCAGAGGATCACAAATCCTCGAGCTCTGTGATACATGCAAATTACAAACTTACAGAAAATTACCCAGATCCCCTTTCACAGCATGCGAACTTCTTTCTCCAAAAAGTTACCCAAAAATCAGAAACAAGCCCCTAAATAGGCCCATTTTTGGTTTGGAACCAAAAACAACCTTCGAGATAAGATTTTTGACGGTTTGGCGCCAAAATTACAATTTGAAATTCAAGTTAAATTCACAGTTGAAAATTAGCACATTTCTAAAATATGCACCAACTTCCGGCAGCCATAACTTTTAATCCGACCGTTGGATCTTCAATGATAATACCTTTTCGGAAAGGTCTCGAAAAGACGATTTTCCGCAAAGTAGGCCTTCAGCGGACTACTTTGGCGTTTTCGCAAATTTTCAGGCCCATCCGGGATCATTTGGTGCCTCAAACTGAGCTCGGAAGGTTTTTCAGGTCAAAAAGCAGAAATTGGAACTTGAATAACTTTCAAGTCATGAATGATCTTGACTTGATTCTTTCACCAGGCTGTGTATTTTTCCATCCTGAACCTTCCCATAAATTTCTGTCTTCCCACGACTTCAAATGCAAACCTGCTAAAAATAGCAGTTGAGCAGAAAAAGCAGAAAAGTAGTTCTGAAAGTTGGAAACTCTTATTAAACGAAAAGGGTATCCAGAAATACAAAAACATCTACAAAAAGAAAACAACGAGACAAAAAGGAAATCATCTTTTGGGTGATGCAAGATTGCCCTCACAGCGGATGCTCTGCATCGATTAATAATTGAACACATTTTTATGTATAATTTTAATTAAGTTTTATAGTATATAAAATTATGTCAAGTTCCTTAATCTTAATCTAAAGGGAAAAAATATGACTAATATTTTTTTTGAAACATTAATGTAATTTCACTCTAGACTACCCTACAATGCTTGAAATGGTATCATATTTTCACATCAAGTGACATTGCTCAAATAATATTATCCTTGTCATGTCGCTCGAAATTGGGGTAATAGGATAAGTGTGAGTGGGAGTATGATCAACTTCTCGCATGCCCTAAATGATGATGTGTTAACCTACTTAAGTATAGATGACTACAAGAGAGTCTCCTCTATGGGGATCCTACTCATGGTGAAAAAAACCTCCGTCAAGTTCAATAGGTGCAAAGGATGAGGTGGTACCAAATTTACACCACTAAGGCATAACATTACTAAGCAAAAGTAATTTCTCTCTAAACATTGAACTTACATTGACAAATTAACACAACCAATCATAAAAAAAATTAACATTAATTTTGGAATCGAGAATTTACTTAGAGAGATACTCTCATTGTTTAATCTAAATATTTATGTTAATTTAGATGCTCTATCAAATCAACTAAAACCCATCTAATTATTCACAAATTTAGATTATAATTAGTTAAATTTCTTACATCTATAATTAGTTAAATTTCTAACATCTAATTAATCCAATTTAATATTTAAGTAAACAAAACATTCTCCATCACATAAAGAAATCTTAGCTATGTTTCAATTTTGTCATTGATAGTTAAGGTTCTTCAAAAGATTAATTAAATAATCTAAAACAAATATTTCACTAAGTTTCAGAAGGTTCAAGGAAATAAATAAGTTTCAAAATTTGAACTATAAATCAATGAGTAATGAGAATTTAGTTTAATTATTTTATAGTTTCAACTATACAATCAAATACATCTATTTATCTATAGTTTAAAATATACAATTAAAAATAATTAAGATTAATTGAATTTTCTAATCTGAAAAATAAATAATCAATATAATTATTATCCATCGCTTTAGGGATTAAAAGGTGTATTAAGTTGTAATTAAAACCCTAATTTTATGGCAAGACTAGTTGACCTAACTTTTTCCTTGTAAATAATAAATAATCTCTCTTATGTTCACCCAATTACTTGTGAGGAAATCTCTCCAAGAATATTAGGTATTTTTCTCTATTTCCTCTATTTATTTTATTTTCTTTATATTATTTAGTTTTACCCATTTCAAAATTTCAACCCATTCGGAGATTCTTGCAAAACTCACAAAGCTGCTACCTAAAAAGGGACTAGAAGGAAGCAAGCAACATTTGACTAGTTATATATTAATATATATTTAGTTAGACAACTAAATTGCTTACGCAATCCTAGGAGGGTTTTCAAATGGGGACATGAAAATTAAATCATCAAGATAGACTTAAATATCTGAGGTATGTGTAGGATTGTGATGGGCAAAAAAATTGCTTAATATTATGGGTATTTGTAGAGATTATGTGGTTGGTGACTTTTTTTTACACAAAATTGATGAAATGAAAAGGGTTTTAGAGGAGATTCTCAAATTTCCACCAATATAAATTATGCTTTAATTTGAATTTAATAAATAACTATTGTTCATTTTCTATTACAATTACAACTAAAGTCCTAATCGATAGGCTAATTGAAAACATCTATAACTTTCAAGCGATTATCCGCATTTTTTAATGAAACGTGTGTCACATTCTATGCTTCACATGCTATGGGATTAAAAAATAAAAAATAAATTTCATGAATTTTTTACCAAGTTAAGGTGGTGGACATCTGAGGTTTTATGTTGTTAAAGAGTTGTAATAAAAGAGTAATTAAATATTTACTTAGAAAAAATTACAAAAAAATATGCATCACATCTGGACATGGAGTTCTCTACTTATATATATAAAAATATTATAAAAAATATTATCATTTTATTATGGTTGGGGTGGTCAGACATACACCTACTTCTTATTTTTTCCCTGAAATTTAAGTACTACTACATTGAAATTTCAAATTTTCACCAAAAAGATTAAAAAAAAAAAAAAAAAACCTAGTAGTTTAGAAACTATGTTCAATTTTTTTATAGATTCTATTCTTGCATATTTTGAAATAATATAGATAACTTATTCAAATTTTTTGTAATAAAGTTTCCTAGCATTGAAAATTTGAATTTTTGCCCTTAAGGGCTGTTTTCCATGATAATCTTGCACACCCACAACCAACACATTCATAAAATGACAACACAATCAATTCATAAGCTAAGAAAAATACCTTATATTAATATTAACTCAAGTAACAAAATGAGAGAAAACCCTAGGGCCAGACCTAATTCCTCGGGGGCTTGTCTGTAACAGCCTTGCCTAGGTATATAATTTGCAAAGGAATTGTAGTTCGACAACTAGGCTTTAACCATCTCCCACATGGTTGGATAACAAAAGATTAAAATCACTAGGTTTAAAAAGATGGCTTAACATCCACATCAAACACAAATCACTAACACCTTGTGATTCCCAAAATTTATGCCACGACAAAAACACAACTAACAATTTTTATTTTATTTTATTTTAAGAGAAAGATGACACAAAACTCCCTCAAAGTTTTACCACATATTACAAGTTCACACTTCTTTGTGCAAGCCTAAGGCCGAGTGTTGATAACTACGTTACTTCTAATCCAAATAACAATGTCGTTAAATAAACCTATCATGACAATTAACATTAATATTGTCCCTAATATTAGTAATGCTAATCATATATTTATATTAATAATTATCATGGGAACTAAGATTCTAATATTCAATTTGAAACTCATAAGGGTTCGTTCATTAGCCATATCATCACTTGACATTGCACATGTGCCACTCTTAATATTTCCACCATCATCATTATCATGTTTATGATCGACACCTTAAAGATTACCAATAAGGTAATTATTGATGTTAACGTTCTAGTAAACACAAGGAGTGAGATATACTATTATTGTTTCATTTACTTGTTTACATGCAAACTATTTAAATTCGTTTACCCACTTTTATATATATATATATATATATATATATATATATATTTATATTTTAAGCACATTTATTCTATTATCTCAAGGAATAATTCAAAATAATAATAATGATCATCTCTTATAATTAAATAAATTAATTCATATATTTATATATTTACTTTAAAAAACTTAAAAGTAAGAAAGAGAATTTTTGTTTTCTTTTATTTAAAAGGAATGGAGTAATGCCTAATTAAATACTTAACTTTACCCCTTTTATTTTATTTTATTTTTAATACTTCTATTTTAAATTTAACATGACCTTTTGTCTAGAAAGTGGGGAGGGTAAGTTCTTTTTCCCTTGAACAAGGAGATCTTAAAGCTTGAGGGTCACGTGGTTTCCCTTAAATACAATTAGATATATATTGATTCATTTACCTATTACATAATAATATCTTCACTCATAAAAATAAAATAAAAGAAGAAGAAATGAATAATGAGAAGTCTTCCTCTCTTTTAAAGAATCTCTAATAAAACTAATCCTTACCTCTATGTTTAGTTTTGGTTTAATTAATAAGAAGCCCATTTAAGAATATGGGGATATTCCCCTTCTCCTTTATTGAGGGAAAAATAATATAACCAAACATTTCCACGAAGACTTTTAAATGCAAGGATGAATATTCATGAAGGGATGGCTTAATAAATTGAAGACCATGTGAATAACATTCACCAACATTTTTAGTAAAGAAAAAATACATAAGCGTTAATAGGGAAATTCATGGGTAATGGTAATAAAACAGTGTTACACATTCTGCGCTGTTGGGAGGCATCTGGAATGAAACCAACAGGTGTAACCAACAAATGTCACAACCATTACTAACACGATTTCTGCTCATGCTGCCTCGTAGCTCATAGACAAGGTATGAAGATCCATCGAGATATAAAGGGTACATAATTTATTTATTTATTTATTTTAGGATGTTGTAATTGCAAGGGACCTGACAAACATGTATGCAAAATGAAAAAGCATATAAAAGGTGTGAAAACTGTTTGACATAATGCCTGAAAGAAATGTTGTCTCATGGAATGCAATGATCACAGGATATACACGAAATGGATTTTGTGAACAGGCTTTAAAAAAAAACTTTCTAGCATATGCAATCGGTAGGTGTAAATCTAGATTTCGAACCCCTTTCCAGCATCCTCTGTACCTTTTTGAAAATGGGAGCTCTGAAATAGGGTATGGACAATAGAGGATTTTTGCAGATGTTGTAGCTATAACTACCCTTGATATGCATGTATGCAGAAAGGGAAGCACAGACAAGACACGTGAACTATTTGACAGAATGCCTCAAAGGTCGTGGTTGAAAAACTGAAATAACTGGTGTAATGTTCATGGCAGGGAGAGTAGGCTATTTCGAGTATTCAATTTTTGTCTCACGACTCAACCGAAAATGGACCTCAGCTACATATTTATGTAAAACATTCAGATCAGAAATATTGTATTGAGTCTCAACCAAAATGATTAAATTACACGACCCACAACACACATTCATATAGATTTTCACATATAAACTAGTTGGAACAGAGTATTTCACTCAAATAGTTCAATCAGTGATTTCAAAGAATTGTTGCTTAAGAATAAGCCTACAGGACAAAATTACATGGCCTCATCTTGTTACCAACACCAAAAAAAAAAAACTTCCTCAAACAACAAATGAAGCTGGCGAATTCTCAAAAGGGAGTCGCAAGCTTGGGAAAACAAAATAAACATGTGCATTTTACTTTTCAACAATATTCTGGGAGATTCATCCCGTGAATGAAGAGATGAACCATAAAAGTGAATAGATCACAGACATATGTATTCTTTGAATAGATAGATTACAACCCTGAATGACATGGATACAGGTCTAGGATCATTTGCTAATATGATGCATTCCTGATAGTAAATCTCTACCCAAACCAACAACACGTGTGTAGTGAGGAATAGCATACTAGGCATATCAAGAAAACAGATTGCACACCTGATAGAAAAGAAAGACTACACAATGAATTTCATTCACAACAACATCGAGAAGAAGAAAACTTTTGAGTTGTTCAGCCTACAAATAAGATAAATAAGAGTCAAACAAAAAAAAAATCCCCTAAAAGGCCAACAAGTGTGTTGAGAACCTGATTCAGCCAAGGCTTGGAGGC
This sequence comes from Sequoia sempervirens, assembly GCA_007258455.2. Classification (NCBI taxonomy): domain Eukaryota; kingdom Viridiplantae; phylum Streptophyta; class Pinopsida; order Cupressales; family Cupressaceae; genus Sequoia; species Sequoia sempervirens. The sequence continues at coordinate 35,441 of VDFB02277491.1, forward strand.
GTTTTACATCGTTCCATGGAATGCAGTAGATTCTAGCAATCTCTAGCCCCCTCTTCCAATTCACCACTATCTGAGAAGACATTCATTCCTACTACATAGAGAGCTTAAAAGGGATGGTCGACCAGAGTCTCGCTTCCACCTTCTCCCCTCACACCTTGTCATGGCGTAACTCCTCTCCTCATCCACCTTCAATAAAAGCATTTGTGCCCATCCTCCTGCTCAGTGTTGAGGGATTAAAGTGTCGTATTTACTCTGTTGGCTGTTGGTTTTTCCAAGGGCCAAGTACCTCATTACTCCCCTACCAACCTCATCAATGGAAATCTCATAACTACATTACAATGAACCAACTACCCAAGATTTCCAGTCCATTTTGAAATCAGATAAAATATATGATCATTCTCATTAAGTTACAAATTATTACTTGATATTATTATTAAAGTTTATATGATATTTAAGAAAGTTTTCTATGTTAAGGTGTAGGTTAATTAATAATATTATTATCTTTATCAATTATTCTAAGATTTATTAATAATAATATCATTAAGGATAAGTGGGTAAATAAACAGTAGTATTAATACTTTTCAGGGATTGACTAAATAATAACTTTATCAGTACTATTTAAAACGGTTCATCCAATAGGTATGATATTGTTGCCAAATTTTCGACAATATCATTATGGCTTGATTGCCTTATATATATATATATATATATATATCCAAAATATTTAATCCTCTTATAACAACTATCATTTTGAGTTAATAAGAGTAGCTTCCTAGTTTATTAAGAAATATTACTTACCTGTACTCTACATCTCACAAATAACAAAATTGCCTTAAGCATAATTAATTTAGGGTACTTTTATACTAACTACTAAAATATCTTTAGTTTTCCTCATAGAGAATTGATCAAGTGGCCAAATTATTGGGTGATAAATGCTTAAATTAGATTAAATACAAGAGGTAGTTTATTCGTTTGTTAATAATATTGTTATAGCCAAGATGGTTGTGTTAATTAAATATCAATGACACTATCAAAGTAGATTTAGTCACATACCTTAATAAAAGTATTCATATGAGGATTTATTCAATTTACTCTTAGAATCAAATGACTAGAAGTACAGTGGCACTCAAACATCGTCGAATGCTACATCATTCGATTTGGTGCACTCTTAATCCAAATAGCAGAGTAGCATAGGTTTAGAATAAAAGGCTATGACACTGATATAGAGGGAGGGGCCTTACATATATATACATACATACATATA
>VDFB02277492.1:0-24786 GCA_007258455.2 Sequoia sempervirens
AACCAACACATTCATAAAATGACAACACAATCAATTCATAAGCTAAGAAAAATACCTTATATTAATATTAACTCAAGTAACAAAATGAGAGAAAACCCTAGGGCCAGACCTAATTCCTCGGGGGCTTGTCTGTAACAGCCTTGCCTAGGTATATAATTTGCAAAGGAATTGTAGTTCGACAACTAGGCTTTAACCATCTCCCACATGGTTGGATAACAAAAGATTAAAATCACTAGGTTTAAAAAGATGGCTTAACATCCACATCAAACACAAATCACTAACACCTTGTGATTCCCAAAATTTATGCCACGACAAAAACACAACTAACAATTTTTATTTTATTTTATTTTAAGAGAAAGATGACACAAAACTCCCTGAAAGTTTTACCACATATTACAAGTTCACACTTCTTTGTGCAAGCCTAAGGCCGAGTGTTGATAACTACGTTACTTCTAATCCAAATAATAATGTCGTTAAATAAACCTATCATGACAATTAACATTAATATTGTCCCTAATATTAGTAATGCTAATCATATATTTATATTAATAATTATCATGGGAACTAAGATTCTAATATTCAATTTGAAACTCATAAGGGTTCATTCATTAGCCATATCATCACTTGACATTGTACATGTGCCACTCTTAATATTTCCACCATCATCATTATCGTGTTTATGATTGACACCTTAAAGATTACCAATAAGGCAATTATTGATGTTAACGTTCTAGTAAACACAAGGAGTGAGATATAGTATTATTGTTTCATTTACTTGTTTACATGCAAACTATTTAAATTCGTTTACCCACTTATATATATTTTCTTTAAGCACATTTATTCTATTATCTCAAGGAATAATTCAAAATAATAATAATGATCATCTCTTATAATTAAATAAATTAATTCATATATTTATATATTTACTTTAAAAAACTTAAAGTAAGAAAGAGAATTTTTGTTTTCTTTTATTTAAAAGGAATGGAGTAATGCCTAATTAAATACTTAACTTTACCCCTTTTATTTTATTTTATTTTTAATACTTCTATTTTAAATTTAACATGACCTTTGTCTAGAAAGTGGGGAGGGTAAGTTCTTTTTCCCTTGAACAAGGAGATCTTAAAGCTTGAGGGTCACGTGGTTTCCCTTAAATACAATTAGCTATATATTGATTCATTTACCTATTACATAATAATATCTTCACTCATAAAAATAAAATAAAAGAAGAAGAAATGAATAATGAGAAGTCTTCCTCTCTTTTAAAGAATCTCTAATAAAACTAATCCTTACCTCTATGTTTAGTTTTGGTTTAATTAATTAGAAGCCCATTTAAGAATATGGGGATATTCCCCTTCTCCTTTATTGAGGGAAAAATAATATAACCAAACATTTCCACGAAGACTTTTAAATGCAAGGATGAATATTCATGAAGGGATGGCTTAATAAATTGAAGACCATGTGAATAACATTCACCAACATTTTTAGTAAAGAAAAAATACATAAGCGTTAATAGGGAAATTCATGGGTAATGGTAATAAAACAGTGTTACACATTCTGCGCTGTTGGGAGGCATCTGGAATGAAACCAACAGGTGTAACCAACAAATGTCACAACCATTACTAACACGATTTCTGCTCATGCTGCCTCGTAGCTCATAGACAAGGTATGAAGATCCATCGAGATATAAAGGGTACATAATTTATTTATTTATTTATTTTAGGATGTTGTAATTGCAAGGGACCTGACAAACATGTATGCAAAATGAAAAAGCATATAAAAGGTGTGAAAACTGTTTGACATAATGCCTGAAAGAAATGTTGTCTCATGGAATGCAATGATCACAGGATATACACGAAATGGATTTTGTGAACAGGCTTTAAAAAAAAACTTTCTAGCATATGCAATCGGTAGGTGTAAATCTAGATTTCGAACCCCTTTCCAGCATCCTCTGTACCTTTTTGAAAATGGGAGCTCTGAAATAGGGTATGGACAATAGAGGATTTTTGCAGATGTTGTAGCTATAACTACCCTTGATATGCATGTATGCAGAAAGGGAAGCACAGACAAGACACGTGAACTATTTGACAGAATGCCTCAAAGGTCGTGGTTGAAAAACTGAAATAACTGGTGTAATGTTCATGGCAGGGAGAGTAGGCTATTTCGAGTATTCAATTTTTGTCTCACGACTCAACCGAAAATGGACCTCAGCTACATATTTATGTAAAACATTCAGATCAGAAATATTGTATTGAGTCTCAACCAAAATGATTAAATTACACGACCCACAACACACATTCATATAGATTTTCACATATAAACTAGTTGGAACAGAGTATTTCACTCAAATAGTTCAATCAGTGATTTCAAAGAATTGTTGCTTAAGAATAAGCCTACAGGACAAAATTACATGGCCTCATCTTGTTACCAACACCAACAAAAAAAAACTTCCTCAAACAACAAATGAAGCTGGCGAATTCTCAAAAGGGAGTCGCAAGCTTGGGAAAACAAAATAAACATGTGCATTTTACTTTTCAACAATATTCTGGGAGATTCATCCCGTGAATGAAGAGATGAACCATAAAAGTGAATAGATCACAGACATATGTATTCTTTGAATAGATAGATTACAACCCTGAATGACATGGATACAGGTCTAGGATCATTTGCTAATATGATGCATTCCTTGCTAATATGATGCATTCCTGATAGTAAATCTCTACCCAAACCAACAACACGTGTGTAGTGAGGAATAGCATACTAGGCATATCAAGAAAACAGATTGCACACCTGATAGAAAAGAAAGACTACACAATGAATTTCATTCACAACAACATCGAGAAGAAGAAAACTTTTGAGTTGTTCAGCCTACAAATAAGATAAATAAGAGTCAAACAAAAAAAAAATCCCCTAAAAGGCCAACAAGTGTGTTGAGAACCTGATTCAGCCAAGGCTTGGAGGCGTTTTACATCGTTCCATGGAATGCAGTAGATTCTAGCAATCTCTAGCCCCCTCTTCCAATTCACCACTATCTGAGAAGACATTCATTCCTACTACATAGAGAGCTTAAAAGGGATGGTCGACCAGAGTCTCGCTTCCACCTTCTCCCCTCACACCTTGTCATGGCGTAACTCCTCTCCTCATCCACCTTCAATAAAAGCATTTGTGCCCATCCTCCTGCTCAGTGTTGAGGGATTAAAGTGTCGTATTTACTCTGTTGGCTGTTGGTTTTTCCAAGGGCCAAGTACCTCATTACTCCCCTACCAACCTCATCAATGGAAATCTCATAACTACATTACAATGAACCAACTACCCAAGATTTCCAGTCCATTTTGAAATCAGATAAAATATATGATCATTCTCATTAAGTTACAAATTATTACTTGATATTATTATTAAAGTTTATATGATATTTAAGAAAGTTTTCTATGTTAAGGTGTAGGTTAATTAATAATATTATTATCTTTATCAATTATTCTAAGATTTATTAATAATAATATCATTAAGGATAAGTGGGTAAATAAACAGTAGTATTAATACTTTTCAGGGATTGACTAAATAATAACTTTATCAGTACTATTTAAAACGGTTCATCCAATAGGTATGATATTGTTGCCAAATTTTCGACAATATCATTATGGCTTGATTGCCTTATATATATATATATATATATATATCCAAAATATTTAATCCTCTTATAACAACTATCATTTTGAGTTAATAAGAGTAGCTTCCTAGTTTATTAAGAAATATTACTTACCTGTACTCTACATCTCACAAATAACAAAATTGCCTTAAGCATAATTAATTTAGGGTACTTTTATACTAACTACTAAAATATCTTTAGTTTTCCTCATAGAGAATTGATCAAGTGGCCAAATTATTGGGTGATAAATGCTTAAATTAGATTAAATACAAGAGGTAGTTTATTCGTTTGTTAATAATATTGTTATAGCCAAGATGGTTGTGTTAATTAAATATCAATGACACTATCAAAGTAGATTTAGTCACATACCTTAATAAAAGTATTCATATGAGGATTTATTCAATTTACTCTTAGAATCAAATGACTAGAAGTACAGTGGCACTCAAACATCGTCGAATGCTACATCATTCGATTTGGTGCACTCTTAATCCAAATAGCAGAGTAGCATAGGTTTAGAATAAAAGGCTATGACACTGATATAGAGGGAGGGGCCTTACATATATATACATACATACATATATATATACATATATATATATATATATATATATATATAAGTATATATATATATATATATATATATATATATAGGTATGTATATATATATATATATATATATATGTATATATATACACATATATATATACATACACACACACACACACATACACACATACAAATATATAAAGATATCCTCGCATCCTTTGAAGAAGCTCATTTAGGTGCCTCTAGGGGATATTTCATTTGTCAATATTTTTGCTAGAAATTGCTTCGTACAGGTTACCATTGGCAAGTATGGAACAAAATTATCTTTACTTTATCAAAAAGTACCCTCAATGTCAAAACATGACAATTTTTTTAGAGCTCCTCCCTAAGAAAACTATGCCCAACTATCTGCTTGGACATTTTATATATGGTGCTTGGATCTTATTGGCAATATTTATCTTCCTTCTTCACATGGACTTACATTCATTATAATAGCTATTGATTAATTCATAAAATTAGTTGAAGCGACTCTACTTCAATCCATGCTAGCTGAATTTATCTAACATTTCAACCTTGATAATGTCATAACTCGATTTGGACTTCCTTCAAGTTTGGTCTCTTATAATGGAACATCATTTGAGAATAAAGATGTAAGGAAGTTCCATAAAATATTTTATATCCAACATTATTTCTCCATGACATATTATCCTTAATCAAATGGTAAAGCAAAAGATTGTAATAAAATAACTAAGAAAATCATTCCAAAGATTGTTAATAAAACTGGAAAGAAACTCAACTCTCCTATGTATTATAGGTTTACTAAATATCAGCATGTGTATTATCTTGATGCAATCATGCCTTTAGAGGTAGACATTCCTTCATTACGGATTTCTCTCAATGGTATTTTAGATGATAATTATTACAAAGAGAAATGACTTTCAAAAATTGAGATGGTAAATAAACCACATATAAATGATCTCAAACAAATCCAAGCCTATCAAAAGAGAATTCAATGTAAATACAATGACCATGTCATTGATCGCTCATTTTCCATTGGTGATTTGGTGCTTTATGAAAATCAATGGAATGTGAATGTGAATTTGGGTGGAAAAGGGAAATGTATTCTAAATTGGTTAGGACCTTACATTATCAAGGAAGTTTATGGAATGGGTAAATATATACTATCTACAATCCATAGTATTCCTCTAAAAGAACCTATTAATGCTATGCACTTACATAGAGTTTATGCTTAAATACTCCTCATTGTATGTCTAAATGGAATTGTATTATCTAAAGCTTTATGTTTTATGGTTAATATTATTATCTATTTAATATTATGTTTCTTTGTTCATGACAAACATTTATGTGTATTGAACTATGAGTGATTTTCTTAATAACGATAACCAATTTTTGTTATCATACAACTCAGTAATGCATATATTATGTTAGTTAGATCTTTATTCTATTTAATTATGTTTATTAATTAGATCATAAATGTATTTAATTTAATATGTGTACACTAGACATCCATTTATTCTATTTAATTAACAACAATACTTGGTTGTTTAGTTAAATCACATGATTTCTAATATTATATCACTGATACATATACCAATAATATCACTATTGTATTTATTAAATGATCTCATTAGGGTGTTGAATCAAATTGTAGTTGCATATAATTTTCCTTACATAGCCATTACCACACATAATAAGATATTTGTCACATTTAAGAAAAAGTACATGTTTCAATTAAATGACAAATTTCATACAAAAATATGGTATTTTGTGATAATATAATTTGTATATAATGTCACTAACTTACAAGTCTAAGACACTCAAATCCCTTAGAGCCAAGTGGTGGTGGTTGACATGGAACAATAGATCATGACTAACTCTTAGTGCCACTCTATGACTATAAACCCCTAATCTTGCCTCTAAGCTCTACCGCCTCCATCCATGCTTCTATGAACTATTATTGTACCCAATCTCTCTCAACTCACAACCTATATAAATTTTCTTGTAGGGTCGCTACATGAGTATGCATGATAGAATATGCTAATCCTTCTTTTCCTATCAAAGATGAGCTAGTCCCTAATCTCTCTATACTCTCATATCTTTATATATAGATCTTAGTCACAAAATAGGCTTTAATATATTGAAATGTCACCCCATAGTCTATTGTGGCTAAAAGTTGGCCCACACTGGCTACTAAAGCTATAAATTATTGACCACCTCTATTATGACTTGACCCATATATTCAATCCATTCCTATGTACTAATTATAAGAATAATTTTTTTTGTTGAATCAGACATCTCATCACAATATAGAATGAAAAAAATGAAACAAAGTAAAACATATATTATTCTACTAAATAAAAAACAAAAATATATATTAGCTCACCTATACTACAACCTCTCTAGTGAGGATATGTGAGTTTGGTAATTGTGGCTATACTTGGAGTTACTAGTGAGGTTTGGGGAATGATAGTAGATAATTTTCTTGTCTCCCCATGCTTTTGGACACTTGGACTCTTAGTTATGATAGGTATTGCTCATGCTACATTCAAGGAAAATCTCTAGGCCTCTCCTTGATGACTTCATTGGCCTCCTCTTTCTACCCTTTATATCCTCCTATTTCTATTGTTGATTGGTGCATCCCATCCTCATCTCCACAACCCTCATCATAATCTATCTCCTCATACTTGGTGTAGTGTAGAAAAATTCCATCCTTTACATTTTCACATTTTCTTTGTCCCTCCCTACTAAAATTTGGCTTCTTTATGCCTTATTTGGTCCTACTTTGTATCCACAAGCCTTAACTAATGCATATTTCTAAGGATGATCCTGACATACATCAATTGACCAATCATAATTTAGTTATTTTCGATTGTATGGCCCATATTTAGTGATATGGGACTCATACACCACCTTGGGCATATGGGGCACACCTATGATTTGAGGCCTATAACTGAATTTAGCATAAAGTTAAACCTTTCTTGAAAAATGTTTCCAAGCTTAGCTTAATGGGACTCATGCCCCAACTAGCATATGAGCCACACTTAGCTTAGACCTAATTTAAATTCAAATTCTTGGTAGGATTTTATTCTCCTAGATCTAATGTTGGCTTGTAGTGTTATATTTTCATGAAATTTAGCATAAACAAGTATAAATTCAAGGTTATTTCACATATTTTCTCCTAGTAATTTTCATGAGCAAGTGTGATCTAAGCATTCAAGCATTCTACTAATTCAATAGCATTCAAGAGTCATTATCAAGCATTTTGGAGTATTATTCAAGTATCAAGCATCATGTCAAAGGTAATCATGCATCATGCTTGTTTTTGAGCTAACATTTGTGATGTAGGATTTCATGATCCAAGGAAGCATTCAATTCAAGATCCATATCATTCAAGAAAGATTCAAGATCTACATTCACACTAGCCATTACTTACAAGATTGTAGCCTTTTGTTCAAGGGTTTGGTGAGTTGCAACATTCCAAATTTGTTCATTCATCATTCCTCCATTCTATTTCTATTCATTTCAAGGTTTGATTACCAAAATGGGGTTTGACCAAGGAAAACACCTATCCACTAACAAAACAACATTTCCCATCTCTTTGATGTTGGATTTGTAGATTTAGGTTGAAGATCTATTGAAGAGAAGTATTGGAGAAAAAATTTCAAGCTTTAAAAGTTGTTACCTACCTTGCAAGATCACATAAAGCCACGTACAGGGAAAAATTTAGTGCTTCAAAATTAGAGATTTAATAGGAGGGAAGTTACAACATATCACTAGAGGATTCTAGGATCTCAGATCAACCCTATTACTAGGACTAAATAACCACTTGTGGCATATGAGTCCCAATATACACATTTTCAATAATTTTCTATAGATCCTGATTCAACAATTCTAGATTCTGGTTTTGGCTTAAAACCATAAACTGGGACTAAATCACCCCTACTGGCATATGAGTCCTAGTGTGCTTCAAAAGTCAAAATTTTTCAAAATTTTGATTCTATTGAAGCCTCTCTTTCCAGTTTTCCAGAACACCTCTGCACTTGTGTACTTCTGGTGGGGATTTGGCCCTCAAGATCTCATTTACCACTCCAAAACAGGGCGATCCTCCATATCTTGCAGCTTACACAGTGCCCAGCCAAACCTTAGACCAGCTGAACTTGTTTTCTAACTAAATCTTCACTTCCAGGGGGCAACTTCCTGCTTGGCTAAAGCAATGAGGGAATTTGAAGATGATACAGGCTAGTTCATTTGTGACTTTTGTTTATGTGTAGATTATAAAACCTGTTTTCAAAAATTTTTAGGATCAATTAGCTGCTTTTTAACATCTCCTTCAAACTATTCAGTTTTTGATGACACCATTTTTTAAGGGGTGACTGCTCGCTGTTTAACCATGATTTTTTCCCATGAAGGACAAAATTATAGAATTTGTTTGAATTGGATTTTGTAACTATGATTATCGGTGCTTCCAATTGGTTTCATAGTGTATTATTAAACAATTTTTCCTTAATCAAGGTTTGAAGTCAAACTAATTACAATATAGACATAGGCAGACTGTATAACACAACATTTTTTGCATGGATCGAAATTCTTTTTTTTTTTTGGACCAAGGACTTCAATATCAAGTCCACTCATATTTTTCAAAAAAAAATTTTACAATTTTCTATTTTTCCACATGTGCATAAATAGGCTTGAGCTTGATTTACTAGGTGAAAAATACATTCACAGAAATAAAAAGTAAATGCCAATAATAAATTCAATTCATTTAAAATTAGCGCTTTCAGATATAAGCCAGGACTAAATTACTTCCCTTCGACGTTGTTTGAAAAAATTAAAATGGTGTTGACACTGAAATTAAATCAAGAATTATGGTTTTATCCGGCATTTTTGATGTGGTGTAAAGGAGACTCTATTATAGGTATGGTATAAAACTAGCGGGGTTTTATCCAAGGGGGTTTGATCTAAGGAATTATGATCAAACCCTCTTCAATTGGAATGATTTAAATGAAAATTTTTAATGCGTAAATCAATATATTTTCTAAAATTATGTAATTTCACAAAAAATCGGAATCTCCCATAAATTGTAAACCAACTTTTTGGGATCACCCTTGTGTATCATTTACATTAATTTTCTTTCCAAGCCCTAGCTTTGTGGTGAAACCCCTTTTAGAATTTAATCACACCCTATGACACCTTATTGTAGATCCCTTTCCCTCATTCCATCCTCGGATTGGGATCTCTAAGGTTTCCTTGAATGGGACTTGGAGAAAATTGGTTGTTTTATCCCTCAAAACATAGGATGACAATTTTTGATGTTTCACTTGGACTCTGCATCCCATTGTGCACATGGCCTTTGGTCACCAGTAGAATGGTCCAAAGTAAATATAAGAGCTAAACAAGTGGTGATCCATAATTTTATATATAATGCTCACTCCCACAACATCTTCTCCACACATGGGAAATGCATCTTCCTCTTCATCATCAAAGTTACTAAAAGTGAAATACCCTATCTATCTATTATGTCATGTCTATAGGTTTGGAAAGGTTACAAGTTGTTCAAGTATATGTTTGTTTTGGGAAATAGGGACTCCTTGTGGTCAATAAAACTATAAGTTTAATTGATAATAATAAATAAGAAACATAATATGCTCATAGTGACAAACAAGAAGTCAGTCTTGCTACATCCTCACTATCTATTGAGAATAATTAGACTAGGACTATAACCTCATGTATGGTCTCAACAACATCTCTATAAATCACAATATACCAAATACCACTGACCAATAAAATGAATCATTAAGCTATCATGACATCCTCAATGGATAGGCATATTCTTAGGGGAATTACCAAACTAGATCAATCAGGAACTTTGTGGGTCATGTACATGTGATATGCTTGAATTTCCACACTTGGATGAGATTGTAGGTCTTCAAAATCTGTCTCATAATGAATGTATTGACCTAATTCATGATAGAGGTTATCTAGCGTGATTTTCCTGGAGGGGAACATGGTACTCTGACCCTTGATCACACAAATGGTGTATATGAGGCCCCAATTGAGGTGTGTGCATTACCTAACAAGTTTTTCTATGAGTTTGAAAATGTCAATCATAGTATGACATATAAGCAAGATATCTACATCACCATGTAGAATCTATCACAAATACATTCATTTATTGCCATTGTCTAGCATAGCATGACCAATATAATACATCTAGTTTGCTAGGATGTCATTTGGTGGCTTCCCCTTCTCAAATCATATGGTATCACTCCATACAAGAAACCATAGAATCTTATACAGATCCTCAATTTTCATAGTCATATGGAGGTCCCCATTATAACATAGAAGATTGAAGTTTTTACATTCTATTACTCAATGAGTGTCATCAATATCATGTTATGGTATCATCTCACAATTTTCATGATATAAACCCATTGTAACCCCATGCCCCTCAAGTTTATTATCTTTTCTAGTGATAGTATCCTAGAGAGCTCATGCAAGAGAATATAAATGTGACCCCTTGAGTTCTCTCACATCTGTAATTGTATAATTCAATCATCAAAACATCCATTCATTAGTTCCTTTAATAACATCAAATTGACCTAAGTCAAGATAAAATAGTTTCATGTCAAATCCCTTGGATACCGGTGCCTTGAATATAGGTTCCCAAATTAGATTCTTCCATGCTAGAGGGACATTAGTGCCTAGTGAAAACACTAACATGTAGGATGGACCCAAGTGCCCAAACTAGACTATGACACCCATTTTGTAAACAATATCCTTGAATTTGACTAATCACTTATAAACATTAAAAAGAATGAGCTATGAAATACATGTAAAATAAATGTTTGACTCACCTCTTATGCTCACGCTTACTACATGATATGGTCTACCAAGGCTTGTAGTCAAGGCATCTATTAGGATTATCGTCTTGACATATCTGCTCCTAGGCTACTTGGACTAGTTGAAGATATTATCAAACTACAAATTCAAAATGAATGGTAATTTTTTTAAAAAAAATTACTATTTATAGTAAGAAAAAAACTGACATATTATTTTACCCTTCCTTTAAAACCACCCTTCATTCCTATTATCATAACATGGGCTTGCAATCTCTAATTGGTGCACTATCTATTATGTTGGAATCCTAGTTCCACCTACTTTCCTCTCTAATTATTTTTTGTCTTGGTGATATTTCAATAAATTATATAAGAAAATCCTAAATATTCATACCACACCTTACTAAAACAACCAATTTTCCATTTCATATTAGAAGGAAGGTAGAATGGGAAGTATATGACAACATACCTAGGTGATGGACCCTATAACACTACATTCAAAAAGAACCCTCCACTAGAAGATTAGCTCAACAACTTACCAGGACCCATACCTATTTGAGCAAACCTATGAAACCTTCATGTATCTTATAGAACCTTGATGATTCATCATAGGATGGATATGGGACATGACCAATTCCAATTAGGGCTACACCCGTTCGTACCCAGGTTTGATACCTCTTCAATTTGCTAGGGTTGACATACATGTTACATTAGACATCAGACTTGGGATCTACTTGAAGCCAACATGGATCATTCTTAATTCTAGGATCTAGTATATAATCATTCTCTAAAATCAGTAGGAAGGTAGCTAAGTATGAAATGCAGTTATAATTTAGCACATTAGATTGTAAAGCTAGTTCTACATATAGTAGTTATTAAGCTTGTGATGGCCTATGATCTAATAGGAGTGACCAATAGATTCTATTATAATCTACATTTGAGGGGGCCTATGAGAATGCATGTTTATGTTTTAAATAAATAAAGTTGCATGTTTCTTTAAGTTATCCATGTTTTTTTGAGTTATGTTTTAAGGGTGGAAAGTCCATTTAGGAACCTCCATTCTTATTACATCAAGTGGTATTAGAGGAATATTTGAATCCTTTAGGAGTATGTATTCCAAAATACTCTTGTGTGGACAAATCATTGATTTTAGGTATACTACAAGCACAATTCTAGTAGAGCATCAAATTGGAAGGAAATTACAACCCTATAGCCAAATTTCCAACCTAAGGAAGTCACACCTAATCTGAAGGGAAGATGAGCTACCAAGGAGGATGCCTGTGATTGCCAATGTTGCTAGAAATATCAAGGAAATGCAAGGAAAGATTAGGGAAATGAAGAATTGGTTGGATACTATCAAGGAAGATAAAAAAAGGGGCTAAAATATAGAGTGGAAGAAGAAAGTGATGAGGAGGAGCCAAATCCAAAGAAAAATGAGGAGGGGTATGTGTAGGATCATCATTGAAAAAATAGGCCTTTAAGTGGCAAAAAATTCACAAAAATCGAAGGGTAATTGACGTAGTACCAATAAGTTATCTATATTATTTCAAAACATGTTGAATACAATCTTATCAAACTGAAAGTGGTTTAAACCAATAGCTATTTTAAACAGCGAAAAAAATCTATTTAGGAAAATTGAAATTTCAAATGCACTAGCACTTAAATTTAGGAAAAATATAAAGTAGGTGTCTGTTCTGACCACCATAAATCACGTAATAAAATGATAATAGTTTTTGGTGTAATATTTTTAGATATATAAGTGAGGACTCATGTCCCGAGTGATACATATTTTTTTTTTTTGTAATTTTTCCCAAGCAGTTACTAATCATGAATTTTTAAGTGCTTTTCTAACCTTTAAAACAGTAAAAATTTTGTCCTGCCCCGACCACCTTAACTTGGTCAAACTTCATGGAATTAATTTTATTTTTAATCCTATATTAAGCTTAACTAGAATGTAGACTCATGTTTTGATTCAAAATGTGACAATGTTTGAAAGCCGTAGATGTTTTTCAATAAACGTAACCCATCAATCATGACTTTAGTCAATTCAAATAGAAAATGAATAATAATTTATTAAATTAAAAGTAAAGTATAATTTATATCAGGAAATTTTCTAGAATCCTTTCTACTTCGTCACTTGGGTAAACAATTGTCATTAGCAACATACCCTACACATACCCATCATATCACCACTTTTTGGCCCATCATGATCCTACACATACTCGAAGAGTGGAGAAGAGAAGTTACACCAAATTAAGATGATGAAATCTATTATCAAGATCAATAAGTGATGAAGAATAGAGATTCCTTCTTATTTTAGTAGACTAAATTTGAAGGAGTTGATGGACTGACTAAATCGGATGAAAGAATACTTTGAGTATTAAGAAGTTGAAGATCTAGAAAGAGTCAAAATGATAGGAGGGCCATACATGATGGAAGAAAAAACATATACACATTGACCTTGAATGGGAAGAAGCATGTTTTGATTCCCCTTGAGCAAGAACGAAATAATGACGTATGGGATAATTCCAAGATTTGTTCGATGGATGGGAGGAGGTTTCTAGAAGGACCGAGACATGAGCACATGTTTTTCATTGATATCAAATAAATGTAGTAGTGAAGACATTGGGAGTGGTATTGGAAAAGGAGGAGAAGTATTACAAGAGGAGATCTTAGTATTACAAAAACAAGATTCATAAAGTGTGTTAGAGAATGTTTCAAAAGGACTCCCACCAATCTAGAGCATTAGTCACCACATAGACTTCATACTTGAAGAAAATTTTCTTAACAAATAAAAAAATTGGATGAAATTGATGGAGAACATGGAGATTAGTAGGAATGTGCAAGAGTTAGTCAAGAATGGATTAATTTAGGAAAGTTTGAGCCCTTGTGTAGTACCTACTTTCTTGGTATCAAATAAGTATGGATAAAGGAGGATGTGTATAAATTCTAGATCCATCAACAAGATCACTATTAAGAATCAACTTCCTTTTCCAAGGATGGATGTCATCATGGACTACCTAATAGGAGAGAGGTACTTCACCGAGATTGATGAATGAAATAATGCATTCAAGACCAATGAAGGATTGTATGAGTGGATTTTCATGCCCTTTGGACTACCTAATGCACCAACCATATTCATGTGGTTGATGAAAGTGGTATTGAAGGATTTTCTAGGTAGCTTCCTCATTGTTTACCTAGATGATATTTTTATTTTTAGCAAAAATAGGAAGAACATTTCTTGCATTAGACAATTGTTCCAATGATTGGTAGAAGAGAAGTTGTTGATCAATGTTAGGAAATGTAGTTTCATGAAGATTGAGCTGGTTTATTTGGGGTTTTTCATATTTATCAAAGGATTGAAGATGGTCGTAAAGAAGGTAAGAGCAATTTTGGAGTGGTCAACACAAGCAAATATTGGGGACATAAGATATTTCCATGGCATGGAAAGTTTAGCCAAAAGTTCATCAAACACTTTAGTACTATTTCCCCACCAATGATTGAGACCATGAGAGGAAACCAAAAAAATAGTTTAATTGGACATCCAAATCATAGAAGTGCTTTGAGTTATTGAAGTAGAAGGTAATGGAGTAGCCCCTACTAGCCTTGAACTATATTTCAACAAAGTATTTCAAGTAGATTTTGATGCTAGCGATAATGCTATTGGGGTATTCCTAAGTTAGGAAGGGAGGCCAATTGTATATTTTAGCAAGAAGCTAAATAGTTCTTGAAAAATATATTTAGTGTATGGCGAGGAGTTTTATGCAAAGCTCTAAAGAAGTGGAGAAACTATATATTCTCCAAGGAATTTGTGATATACCCTCGCCACCAAGCTCTCCAATTCTTAAATAGTGAAGGCAAGTTGAATGAAAGGCATATGATGTGGGTGAAATTCATGAAAATATATACATTTCTTCTAAACATGAAAACTAAAATTAAAAGAAGGTTTTTGATGCATTAACTAGACAGAGAAATTTGATGACACAGATGAGGGTGGCAGTGATAGGATTTAATGATTTTAAGCACTTGTATTAGATTGATCCAAACTTTGTAGAAGACTGAAAGGAAAATAAAGATCCAATAACCACTAATAGAAAAAAGTTTTTGGACTATTTGATTTAGGATTGAAACAATGAAAGAGAAGGCATACCACAAATAGGATTAACCAAATGGGAACACCTAAGTTTCTCTATGTTGTTTCACTCGATCATGAGGTATAAAATCTATAATTAACAATCAGAGAACAAGCCTAACTATTTTAATAGTAAAAAGGCAGATTTTAAGATGATGAAATGATGTGTAGCTATTGCAGAAAGTGGTTTTTTGGGCCTCACTAAGGACACATTCACACCAATGGTGAATGAGTCCTCCTTAGGATTCTGGAAAATTGATTTCTAGGTTTTGATCTTCAATGTATACACTCCTATATCCTAGGTGTTTAGCTCCTAAAAGTTGGAAATAAATTATGTAGCTTAGTTTATGTGATCTTGAAAGAAGGATGAAAACTTTTACTACTTTGACAACTTTTGTAACTTTTCTTCTCCAATGTATCTTCAATCCAAACCTGCAACCACACATCAATGAAGAAAAAAATGTTGATTTGTTAGTGAATAAGGGTTTACTTTGGTCAAACCTCATTTTGGGAATTAAACCTTTTGATGGAAAAATGAAAGTAGAACAACAAAAAAAGTATTCCTTTCCCTTGCTTGATTGGGGAATAATGAATGTCACCTTAATCTAGTGTTGTGAGGTGTTTTACACATCCACATTAGGTCTTGGTCCCTTTTTAAGCTAAATTAACTTAACTTTGCCTTAATTTAATGTTGTAAGATGTATTTATTTACATATTCACAGTAAATTTGGGAGTCTTGTAAACTAAAGTGGACCTAATCTAGTTTTGTAATGTGTTTTACACGTTCACATGGTATTTGGGGACCTTCTAAGCTAAATAGACCTAAATTTTCCTTAATTTAGTGTTTAAAGTGTATTTATTTACACTTTCACATTAGATTTTGGACCCTATTGCATTTATATCCTTAATATCATCATTAATAGGCCATTATGACCCCATATTGTGCATTCCAAGGTATATTTTAATCAAAAACCCACCAAGATAAAACATAGGGTCCAAAAATAACCCTTGTTGGACCCATTAGACACCTTGGGTGAGTGAGTCCCATCCAGTTGGGACTCATTCACCCAAGATGGTGAATGAGTCCCATCCAATTGGGACTGATTCACCCAGGATGGCGAATGAGTCCCATTTGGACTATTTTTGAGCTTTAGAGCAAGAAAAGCATGTTTTTAATTTAAATTTATCCTATGTCAGCCTTGGGGATTAAATTAATGGTCATTTGAATGCATTTCCTATATAAAAAATCTCTCAAACCATCATTTCATCATACCTCCATGTCATCAAGTCAAGCATTTCAAGTCTTCACAAGGTAATTAAGATAGCTTTCAAGATCATTTATAAGGCATTCAAGGGAAAGATTCTAAATCAATAATTGTAGCAATTCAAGATCCATCATCATGGTAAGGTTCTAATTACATTACTTCATGTCCATACTTCATTATCTCATTTCATCATTTGGTTTAATTACCTAAAAGGGGTTTGACCAAGGAAAACCCCTATTTCCTAACAATCAATGTGTTTTTCTCTCTCTTTGTGTGATTGTAGATCTAGGTTCTTTGAAGACTTGAAGATAATCAAAGCTTAGGTTACATAATTTTTGGAGTTGTTTGGCCATTTACAAGGTCAAAATTTTCACTAAAAGGTCATATACAACCCCAAAATTAGAGGTTCAGATCTAGGAACCTAGAGAAATAGATTGAGTAGATTGAGAAGAGCAGATTCAAAATTTGAGTTTCTACAAAATCCAAATTGGACTCATTCACCACAAGTGTTGAATGAGTCCCATTGTGGGATTTTTTTAGATATCTTTATAGATTTGGATACCCATTTGGCTAAAACTTGATCGTGTGCAAAGACCTAGATCTAGGACTAATTCACCTAGAAAGGTGAATGAGTCCCACTAGGCCAAAAAAGTAGGTTTTTAAGGATTTCATAGCTCCATTCCATCTCCAAAAAGTTTCCATGTGCACACTTTCTATTTTATAGTTTTCTATTATGCTTTTTTCACATTTTTAAGTAATTTAGTGAAGCATTGCATCAAACTAGGTTTTGCATTTCATCTTGCATGTCATTATCTTTTTCAAGCCCTAGCTTGGTGGTGAAACCCTCATTAGATCACATTCAACCCCTATGACAACCCTATTGCAATATCTCTTTCTCTTTTTTTATTGAGATCTCTAGGGTTATCCTTCAGTGGAACATCTTTAGAAGTGGGTGTGAATACATCATCATTCATTCCCACCACACTTTCATAGGTTCCATTTTTGTGACCCTACATTTAGAACATTTCATTTTCTGATTTTGAGTCCATCATCATCCTAGAATTAGCTTGCATTAACATTTCCTTGAATTAGTTAATTGACATTCTAGGGTTTCAAATTTTTGCATTAGTGAAAGTGCATATAGGTTGCATTTTTGTATCTCAAATAATTCAAAAACATCTAAAAACAACATTTTCACTTAGGTTACAGATCATACAACATAAAGAACATAAAAATTCATTAAATATTCTTGAAAATTTTGAAAAAAATCCTTACTAGGAATCATTCGCCACCCTAGGAGAATCACTCCTAGAACAGATCTAAAAGAACCCTTTACAACATTAAAAAAATTGTTCTTACACTTCTATTAGATTCCATTAACTATTTATTTCAGTTGGTTGAGTTTCCATTACATGCATTTCATTATATCTAGCTTAATTCGGCTCATTTCATGAATTGCTTAATTTCAAATTTGCATTGTTACATAGCATAATCAGTCAATTATCATCTTCAAAATCTAAAAAATTGCATTAGTATTTTGCATGTTTTGTTTAGCATTTTTTCATTTCAAGCTTGTAGGACAATAATTACATTACATATATTTTCATTGCAAAAATCTATGGTTATAATACTTTGTGTTCTATTTTATGATCCTATTGAATGTTGTAAGAAACTTTCAATAAGTGCATATGAATATTAGGTCCTTTCCCCTCTCTTTTTGTTTGCCATTGACCCCTATCCTAGTATCTGTTCTAAGAGTGAGGTCAATCCAGGGAAATAAACCTTGGGTAATCATAACAATCACATTTGTTCTTCTCATAAGTCCTCTCCTACTTGTGAAGAAGATATTGTAGCATTAGAAGAACTAATTGATGAGAGTTTTGAGAACCCGAGTTGTTTCTTTCCTCTTACATCGCCTATTAGGAAAAAAAATATTAAACAAGAGGACATAGCAATAATTAATCATGATGATAACATAAGACAAAAAGAGATGATTGAAACCTACCTACATTCATCTTCCAACATCTTCTCCTCTTGTGATAATGATGAGGATATGTTGGTGTTAGATAAGCAAACCTTTAAAATCTATGACAACCCTCTTTATGCTCCTTCACCCACCTATCTTTTTTTGGAAGACCTTATGGGACAAAGGAGTGAAAATTTGGACAATCTTGATGAACACACTTGTTCTTAGACTCTTAGTATCTCCCCCAGTAGTTAAGGAGATACTTTGATGTTACAAAACACAACTAATGAAAGTCATGAGAATCTTATGGAACAAGATAATGACATCATTGATGAACAAGAAAATTCAACCATTGATCATTCCCCTACTTGTGATGAAGTAATTTTAGAAGAACCAACCTTTGAATTTCATGAACATTTAGTTTGTAGTTCTCTTAAAAGCTCTCCACCTAGGGAGGATATCATGGTGCAAGAAAAATTAAACATTGACACATGTAATGGGGCTTCCTTAGATGAAGATGATGAAGTGACATTAGAATCCTCTTCATTAAGAGATCATGCAGATAAGAAAAATATTTTTGAGGCTATGATGACACCAATTGGATCTCCTTTAATTAGCGAGCTTCCTAAGTCACCTCCCATTACTGAATTGCATAAGAAAATAAGAGATTTATTGAAATCTAGGATGTAATTTAATAATGTTTTGCAACAACTATGTTATAACTTAGTTGCTGAAACATGTAGACAACCACAAACCACTCCCATTTCATTACCATCACCTCAATTATTTTTCCCTAGTGCTTCTCATTCACATTTTCATAATATAGTTGAAGATCTTGAGAAGACTCCTGCTAATATATCCATATGACAACTTATTCAACTATCACCTACATACAAGTGCCTATTTCAAGAAATATTATAAATAAAGTAGGAGGAGATCCAAGATTCTATGAAATTGAACAATGTCACATCCTCCTTTCATTCCATGCAAGTCACATAGTTAGAAATCACATTTCATAAACATGAATTACCCTCACTTGAGATTCAAAACAAGAATGAAGACTTGCTGATAAAGGTGATCATTAATGAAATCATAGTTAGGAACACTCTCATAGACAATGGAGCATAAATTAATGTTTGTAACATTGACCTCCTAGATAAAATTGTCATGGAAAAAAGGCTCACTCAACTTAATGATGTTCATATTCATGACCTTGAAAATGTTAATAGGAAACCACTAGGGATGATCACATTACCTATTCAAGTTGGACCTATAGTGTTTCCTACCCCTATCCATATCATGCAAGGACCTCTTTCATACAATCTTATCCTAGGGAGACCATGGATTCATGCTATGTGAACCATAGATTTTAGGGACTAGGAATGCTTTGTCTTTTTTAATCAATTAGGATCTTTCACCTAATGGAAAGAGATAGATCCCACACCCAAAATCTAAGAGGTTCATTCAAATTAAGATGTGTGTGATGTTATATAAGCTAAATTAGATGATCTAAATGTAGTTATATGAACTAATTGATTGATTAAACATGCAAAACCTAAGAAATATGACAGGTTTGAAAACACATTGTGTATTGAAAAATCACCTACAAATGAATGGAAAAATGCAATAGAGATTAATTAGACTAAAAATGTGCACCTGGAATATTGAAAAGGACTAGAAATTTCTTTTGAAATGCTACTGATGCTGAAATTTAGGCCTGGTGGGACTCATTCACCATTCCCAACAAATCAGTCCCAATTTTGGTAAACTGTGTCGGAACTCGTTTTTGACAAAAGGGTACTAAAAAATGCAGAAAACTCAAAACTGGCCCTATGGTGGAACTCATTCACCACCCATGGTGAATGTGTCCACTTTTGAATTTCTAGATTTTCAAAAGTGTGTTCCAAAGCTTCTGATCTACACTTTGATGTTCTATAAGTGTCTACTCCTAAAACTATAAGATCCATATCTAAAATTGACTTTTTGTTAATTCTTTTGACTTTTGAATTAAGAGAGAGCTTTAAAAACCTTGCAACTTGATCGTCAATGATTTATATGCTTCCAAGAAACCTAAATCTACATACAAACAAGACAAAAGAGAGATATGTTAATTTATGAGGACGGGTTTTGTATTGTCAAACCCCATTCGTACTTAAACCAAAGTGATGAAATAAAGTAATGAAACATGAAACAATGGATATGTTAACCTTTGTCATGACCATATTTCTGTCTCTTGAAAGTCTACAACAATGTAGGAAGATTCAGCCTATTCAATGCTTTAGAAACCAAATCAAGACTCTTAAATGAAGAAACCCCTAACCTGTTTTGACTGGATGAGGAGATAAAAGATAATTAATAATGAGAGATGTCGTGCCTGTTGTTAGACATAAAATGATAAAAAACACTTATTTATAGACAATTGTGCCTTAGTATCCTTAATTATACCGCCATATCACAAGTCACAAGTAGTGAAATTACGCACTTCAAAAATTTTCCCCCACACGCAGTCAAAATGGACCCAGCTCCTCGGCCACACATGGTGAACGCAGTCCCACCGATGGATCGGGATTCTCCATGTACAGGAATGGGTCCCACCAAATACTTCAATAGCCGGCTAGGGGATAAGGAAATAAGGTTTAAATTAAAACTTTGTCAGGTATTTGATCAATTTAAGCCTCAAGATGCACAATATGGGTCATTAGGGACCCATTAGTGATGATGCAAATGTTAAATAGAGTTGTATCATTACAAAATAATGTGAAAGTGTGATTAAGTACACTTTACAACACTAAAATGAGGTCCAAATAGCCTAGGAATGCACAAAAACCAATGTGAATGTGCAAGACACATTACAACACTAGTTTACCATTAAGTTTATTTTAAGAACCTTCTAGATTTATGTAATAATGTTATCAAACACATTTTATAATGTTGAATTAGGGAGAAATAGGTTAATTATGTCTAGAAAAGCATGAAAGTCCTTTACAAAGACATTGTTAAAGTATTTTCATTTGGATTGCAGTGTCCAGACCCAATGGCAATGCATAAAATGCCTCACAACACTAGATTAAGACCTCATTAAGTCCATTTTATCATGAATTAATCCCATGTCAAGCAAAAGGTCCATTTTTCTAGGGCACATTTAGCCCCCACTTTAGTGAGAGGATGAGCCTATTTCAAACTCATTAATTCAAAGTAGCTATTCAGTAGATCCGCATGTATTTTTGATGAAAAAGAATGAAAAATATCAAAGGAGGTGAGCACATCGTGAGATCGAAGATCCTGGGCTTCCAAGCTTCATCAAGATACAAAAATCGCGAACATGCATCTTCAAAGAAATGAAAGATGGGTGGAAACAATGTACCACTCTAGGCCAATGGGACTTTGGTCAACCACGAGTGAGAAAGGTTGAGGTACCCACTGGGCCACAAACCGGGCTTGTTCATGGGGTGAGAAGGCCCAAAAAAAAAAGATACATATAAAAAGGTTGGTATGAACTCAAAGCTATCAAAGGTGACTATGGGAAAATTCATACTAGGTGGCTTCCTTCGCTTCAACCATATTAAAGTTATTATACCTGATAACTTTAACAAGGCGCCACAAGGAAAAGTGATGGTTTGAACTCTATAAGGTAAGAAAAACTTTGTATGATTGAAACCCATAGATATTGTTACTGCAGAATATTGTAAGGATTGTTCAAAGGGATTTTTTTTTGTTCATGCAAGGTATCATCTTAGGTGACATTGTGCTTAACGTGTCCAAGAGAGGATGTGTCAAAAGAAGTATCATGCTCTTGGAGGGAATCAAGCCCAATGACTCCACCAGGAAAAGAACACATCGTAAGAAGAAAAAAATTGCACAATGAAATATGAGTGGTAATTTATGCCCCCACTTGACAGTAGTTGCAAGCACCCATGCTAGAAGCAATTGCTTTAAGGTAGAAGTGAAGAAGAAGACATGAGAGCTTACTTAGAAATCCTTATGACAAGTCATATGTTTCCATGAAGCTACGTCATGAGAGAGAGAAGTATGTCATATGTGAGAAAATCATAAGGCATGTCGTCCACATCCCAAGATTGCTCTTATGTTTTCATGAAAGGTTAACAACTAGCCCAAGGAGGCAACCATAAGTGACATACGAGGACAAGGCTATCGAATCCTTTTCCCCCACTTAGTGCAGAACAAAGGTGAGCTGAAAGGATTGATGAAATGTATGCTAGAGTGAAAATCAATAGCAATTAGAGGAATTAGTGCCCCCCACATAGGGAAGCATACCAAACTCCTGAAAATGTTGTATATTATGACTCAAAGAATGAAATTCATTAGTGGTGTGACCGTGAACTCGATGATATGCACAAAAGAAAGTCTTATCGTAAAATTTCTTCCGAGTTCTAAGAGGAAGGGTGAGCAAGCGATCTTGGAGGAGTCTTGATAAGATACCTTCTTGATCAATGGGAGAAGGTGGTCTTGTGGTGTGTTTCAAAGATACATCTTTCTTAGTAGTATATGTCATACCCTCACAAGTGTCACTAGATTGCGAGATTTTATTCTTTCCATTAGAGGAAGGTATAAAATATAAAGAATTCAAATCATGAACATTTTGTGAGATGACATTGAAATTAAGTGAAGGTGTAGTTATGTGTTGCATACTGGATGAAGGATGATGATCAAGACCACTATATGTTAAGGATGGCATAGTAAGGTGTTTTGTGATATTATTGATGGAGGGTGGAGGTTTAGCTATCTCAATTACGGGACATTAGCCAAGACCATGAGTTGTTTTTTGTGTGAGAGGATCTATAGGGTTGCAGATACCTTGTTCATTAGTACCACATCCTTTTCCACTATATTCAAGTTGTTTCATAAACTCAAAACCTTTTCCATAATGATTTTTCATGGCTTTTGGATCGGGTGGCTATTCATTATTGTGTTCACCAAAGATTTTTTTGTAGTTTTCTTCTTTGTCCAAAGTGGTTGAGGTGGATGCTTTCGAAGGGTCTTCCAAAGTTGGTGTTGATATGGTTGTTGTGTCATTTTCCATTTTTGAATTTTTGTGGATAATTTTGTATTTACGCATGAATTCATGCTAAAAATCCAAGGAACCCCAATCATCTTCAGATAATGTCATGTGATGTTCAATTTTGTTGTCATTTTGTTCTGTAGGTTCCACTTGTATTGTTCATGTTAATGTGTTCAAGGGGTTCTCTTTGGTTTTGGAAAGTTTTAAGAAACTATAAGGTTCAGGGTCAACATCACGGGTGTATACTCTTTTATTGTAAATGTATTTCATTTTGTGATGAAGAGTGGAGGGCACACCATTCATGGTATGAATCCACTATTTTCCTAAGATAAGATTACATGAGATTTCATAAGGCATGACATAGATTGGTGTATTTAAGGTGACCACTCCAACTATAAGAGGTGTAATGATTACCCCAAGTGATGTCTTTGCAACATTGTCAAATCCCTTAATAGATAGAGAGTCAAGTCGAATGGTGAATCTATGAATACCAAGCCTATCCAAAAGACTCAAACTACACACATTAAGAGTAGAACCATTGTCTATAAGAGTTTTGTTTATGCCTGCTTTTTTGTATTGAGCGATGATCATGAAAGCTTCATTTTTTTTATGTACCTCCAAAGAGGGGAGCTCATGCTGATGGAAAGTAATGTTGAGATGTGTTTTATGGTTTAAAGCTACCACGTCATTTGGAGTTTTATTAGGAGGAACTACAATTTTTGTAAGGCTATTTGAAGAATAGTGTTGTAACTTGGTGAGTTTTGAAGTAAATCCCAAAGGGAAATTTTTGCAGGAGTATTCTTTAACTTTTGAACAAGATCATACGCCTTTGTGTGCGGGATGTAACGAGAAGCACTAGGCAGATTCGGTAAAGGTAAAGGGGTTGGGGTTGGTTGTGGCAATTGCAGATTATTGTGAGTGTTATATGTATGGGCAATGGTATTGTAACTCAGTTACTATGCTTCATTATTATTAGGTGGGTAAAGGATGAGTTGAGGTTTATTTGGAGATTGTTGTTTGTGTGCAAGGGGATAGAGAATTAGATGGTTGTTAGGATGTCCCACAAGGTATGTATGAGGTCCATTGATTGAAGGGTATCTAATGGACACTTGTGCATTCATATCATTAGTATACATGTCATGAGATATCTCTATGTAAGGACAATCAAGAACTTCTTGTTTTTCATAATCCAAGGCCATTATATTCTCCCTAGGAGGAGAGCTTTTAGGAGAAAAACAAGCCATATGTGTTTGACAAAGAGGGCTTGGTTCTTTCACAATAACTTCATTTCCAATAGGGGAATGATCAAGAATGGGATTATGATAGGAGGAATGATGATTAAGAGAGGATGTTAAAT
>VDFB02277493.1:0-24748 GCA_007258455.2 Sequoia sempervirens
TTTTGTTCTTCTATAACTAAATAATTGTCAAAATTATTTAATTGTGTTTCATTCCTCTCTTTTGGATAAATAATTCAAATTAATTATCCATGTCTAATTTTCACCTCCCCATTTAATTAAATTGTTTAATTTAATTAAATGCTCCTTTTGTCATTTTATCTAAATAAATAATTTGGATAAATTATTTATTTGCCACTTGTCATTTTCCTCCATTTTGAATAAATAATTTAAAATAAATTATTTATGCACCTCCACCTAGTCAAAGATGTTCTGTCATAATCCCCTGTCATAACATTCATTTCTGTCATAGCCTGCATGTCTTGCATGTCTGTCATAGCTATCAGGTGTCATAGCTGTCGGCGTCATAGCTTTTCCATGCATGGCATATTCTTGGTGCATCAATTCTAGACCATTGATCTTGGCATCTTTTCCGAGACTTAATCTTAACCATCCATTTCATAACATCTCTCTCATGCATTCTCATCCATTGATCTTAGAATCTTTCTAGAAGATTAATCTCAACCGTCCATTCGAATGGTTGTTTCTAAAAGCAACCTTCCTTCTCCATTTTCATTTTAACAGCTAATTATCTCCAACTTTCTTGCTACCATTTGCAGGTTTTGCACAAGTGTTTCAACAAATCTGAGGGAAAAGTTGCATAACAAGAAGGAGAGCAAGAGAAAGAATCAACCATAATGGGGAGTGATTTCTTTTATGTTTTGCATTTTTTATTCTCTCCATTATTTGTTTTCTCTTGTTGGATGTGGTTTAATAGCTTAGTAGTGTTGGCTGTCACTTTATCTATGCTATTTGATTCTCTAACCCCATCTTACATTTGGTGAACCCAATGTGAACCTGATGTTTTGTAGAGAAATTTGTGTTTTTCTTGTTTCTTTTTGTTGTTTTGCAGATTACAACCAAGAATTCATACGAAATCCCATCATCTTCTTTTGAGAATAGAAAAATGGAAGTATAAAACATTTTAAAACATTTTTAGGGTTTTGTAGACCTCGTTCACAGCTTTCCAAAACATTAAACAGTTTGAAATTTTGTTACGATTTGAGAAAGTTATGGCCATTTTAGTGATCACAACTTTTAAGATTTAGTTGTTAAAATCCAAATTTTCTTTTCTTTATAATACTTTTGTTGTGTAGGATTTTGCAAAAAAATTTCTAGGTTTTGAAGGTCTATGTCTTATTTTTCCATAGATATCCACTATTTAAAATTTTGTTTAGTTTTGTGAAAGTTATCACTATTTTAATTTGTTGTTTTCATTCAAGTTTTTTTTTGGTTTACTAATATTTTGTTTGTAGCACGTGACTTTGGAGTGGGGCTCCCAAAAATTGCTTCTTTTGGAGCAACAAAAAAATCGAGCTCTTAGTTTTTAGTTTTCTTTGATTTCTTTTTCTTAGTTTATTTGTCTTTTTATTTTCTAGTTTAGTTATTTACTAACTTTTAGTTTGGTTTTTAATCTCTTGTTCTAACTTAGTTTTTTGCAGCTTTTTTGTTGGTCCAAGACATTTATGAAACTACTAATTTGTGGTTTTGCAGCTCCATTAGTCGAAGACTCATTTTTCAAACAAAGTGTTTACAATTTCTAGTTTAGAAAATAGTTCCATTGGTGCATTAAAATGAACATGTGCTTGATTTTGTCTGACTGTGCTTGAAGGTGGTAGGTGATTATGCTCTCACCTTGTGAAAACTAGGTGATCAGAAAACCAGACCCACCTTATTTTTTTGTCACCCTCAAGACTTAGTAATCAAAGTATCCTCTCCCCTTGCACTTTCGGGCGATCTTGGGTGTAAGAGAAATGGTTACTGACTCTAGAACTTGGGCTTGTTCTGGTGGGAAAAAGTACTCACCCCAGGACAACTCAGACTGGTAGCACCCTGAACCCGAGGGACTTCCAGCCGATATATAAAAGTGGATTCTTGGTGAAAGCCCAAGAATCATGCATATGGTTCCGACTAGATGGATCCAAAAGGGGACTCTCGCCACATGGATCATGCCCTACGAACAGAATGCCTGTACTAAACACCTTTTGTTTTAGAGGCCAACTATTCTTCAACCATTGCTTGGTATAGTGCAGGGTACAGTATCATGCCCGAAGACACTCACTATTGATCCCCTTGAGTAGAGATAGCAATTCTTGGAAGTCACTACCCAAGAATTCGAAGTTGGTGTGCTCAAATGACATTAATGAGATGTGGAGGGGAGCCAATGCCACCAAACTTCTAAGCTATCCGCTCTCGAGAAGGAAA
Organism: Sequoia sempervirens; assembly: GCA_007258455.2. Taxonomy (NCBI): domain Eukaryota; kingdom Viridiplantae; phylum Streptophyta; class Pinopsida; order Cupressales; family Cupressaceae; genus Sequoia; species Sequoia sempervirens. The sequence continues at coordinate 2,263 of VDFB02277493.1, forward strand.
GGTGTTTAGCACCAATCTAGGGTATATCGGTGGGCTATATCAAGTATACAAACCCTTGGCCTATTGGCCTATTAGGATTGTGCTTGTATCATGTGTGTTTGCATACACCAAAACATCATGCTTGTCAAGTGTTTTTTTGGATTTTCAAACAGTATTCACCACATTCACAAATTTGAACACAAACAATCGACCTCAAACAAACATCACACCTAGAAACTTGCAACATATCAAACTTTGCAAACCTCAAAAGGTCCAACAACACAAACATCCCATGTGAACCTATCACTTAGATTTGTTGGGGTCATCATCCTTTAGTTTTGATCTTTAAATCCTTGCATTCCACCTAGTCCTTACATATTTATGGTCCTTACATATTCATATCCCTTTCATCCTAGTTCTTGCATGTTCCTAGTCTTCCATACATAGGTCCCATTACATAGTCCTTGCATACATATACCATTCCACCTAGTTCTTTCATGTTCAACCCCTTTTGTGTATCAAGACCATCTCACCTAACCTTTGCATGTTCTAAGAATTTAGTCCCTTTGCATATTCATCATCGATCAAATAAAACCTTTAGCTTGCACTTAGGCTACTCTTCCTAGGTCTTGAAATCAAACTATTGGCTATCTATCACCCACATCACTTGAGGTTCACCATCCTTGAGTTAGGGAAACATACCATTATCCTTGAGTAGGGAAATCCTTTTTGGAGTCCATCATCTCCTACGTACCCTCTCTTGATCATTGGTCCTTGTGTATATCCATCATAGCACAAGTAAAGCCTTTACATCATGACCAACTTTGGACCTAGAGTTGCCTTTTAGCTTTTTCATTCTTAGCTTGTCATATCATACCATACCATTTTTCATATCCCATCTTAGAATCATATCCTTTTCATTTGCATCCTAGTCTTAGGTCTCATACATTACCTTGGATTGAAAATCATAACAAATCACCTATGACCCCTAGAACAAGAACAAAAATGTTTCAAGAAGAAGGGAACCCTTGGGGAAAAGACTTTGATGGGGAAGATCACATTAGTGTTGCAACTAGTGAAACAAGTGAAAATGATAGTGAAGAAATAACACAATCCACCATAAATGAAGCTCTCGATGATAATAGATTCACTAAACTTCTTACAGAGGTAGTCAAACGTAACCCACAACAATACTTCAAGGCCCTTGTTGATGAAGGAATCAAAATGCCTCTTGATTTTGACATATCATTACTCACAATGAATGACCAACCTAAATCTAGTGAATCTAAGAATCCCAAAACAAACAACGATGGTAGGATCAAAGATCATAGACCCTTTTATCTACAACCTGGTTACAAGTGATCTTCAAAGACATCAAAACCTACACCTACAAACGATCCTATTTTGGATGAGCTTAGAACATTAAGACAATAATTGGATACTCTCAAGAATAGTAAAACATCGACTCACAAGTTCTGCATTGAAGACATATGTCCTTATCCCTTCGATCCAAGCATACCAATGCCACCTTTTCCTAACCATTCGAACATACCAAAACTTGACAAATATAATGGAAAAGGAGTTCCTAAGAACCACTTAAGACAATTTTGTGCCACTACCATGGAATTTGTAGTTGATAAAACATACCTTATGAGATTATTTCCTCACAGTCTCAGAGGAGAAGCTATGGAATGGTTTTCACAATTAGCCCCGACCATCAAATCTTTTCAAGAATTGGCTGATAAATTTGTCTCCAATTATAGTTTCAATTGTGACCTTAAAGTGACCATGACACACCTTTTCAACACCAAACAAAAACAAGGTGAATCTTTTGTGTCATTTTTACAAAGATGGAGACATTTAACAAAATGATTGCATTATTCTATTCTTGATCAAGAATTGGTTGACCTCTTTTGTCAAAATTTGAACAAAGAAATCAAAAGGGAACTTCGCCTCAAATGCTTGGATTCCTTTGATGAAGCCATAGAAATGGGATTTTGAATTGAACAAACCCTCATCAATGATGGAACTATTAAACTTAATAATGATAGAGATCAAAAATCGAATTCAAACAACAAGACCCCTTTTTGGGTTAAGAACAAGAATGTAGTCAATGACAGAGTTGTCGATGCAAAAAAAACTAAAACATCATCACTTGTTTACAATCTCAAAGGTCCATCTTCAGATAAAGGAAAAGAAAAATAGAGAAGTTTCCCTAAACGAAATTTTACACCATTGGGACAATCACTTGAATCTGCATTAAAAGAACTTCTTGAAACCAATATTATAACATTACCCGAAATCAAGGAATATAATCCACAAGTCAAACCCCCATGGTGGAATGAAGATCACTTTTGCGACTATCATAGACACAAAGGACATAAGACAAATAGTTGTAATAAACTTTGACATTTAATACAAAACCTTATTGATAACGGTAAGATAGCAGTTGACGGACACACTCCTTCTGGTAACTCTAATCGTGAGGTGTTTAAAAACCGTTTCCCTAAGCATGAAAAGGATAAAGAAAAGGCTCTTGAATCTGGTGATGGTGTAAACTATACTACTACTAAGTATGATTATACCATACATAACATCAGTGAGGTTGATAATCATGTCAACACTTTCATCATAAAAGGAAAAGAACCTGATTGCAAGGTTACTACCCACAAAGGAACTGTTACCCTTAAAGGTCCTAATGCAAAACCTACTACACCCTCTTCACAATACAACCTCATAGAGCACTTAGGAAAAACACCCGCACAAATTTCTATACTTGAGCTGCTACACCTATCTCATGAGCATAAAGCTATCTTAGATAAAGCGCTTGCTATTGCTACAGTTCCTACAAACCTACATGTAGATCAATTCCAAGCTATGGTGGGACACATCACCTCTCCTCATACTCTCACTTTTATGAAAAATGATGATTCATCCCTTCGACAACCACATAACGCAGCTTTACACATTGACGTCCTCATCCATAATGTTAAGATCAAGCAAGTTTTGATAGACGGAGGAGCAAGCCTTAATATTTGTACTAAAAAATTGATCACAAAATTAGGGTTCTCTGAAAATGTAGTTGATCCAAGTAAAAAGATTACCATAAAGGCATATGATGAAGAGGAACGCTCATCTAAAGGATCGGTTACTCTACCAATTAGAATCGGCCCTATGGTAAAGGATGTGGTTTTCCAAGTCCTTGATCTCCCACTGACCTATAATATCCTCCTTGGAAGACCTTGGATTCATGCAATGCAAGCAGTACCTTCTAGATACCACTAGTGCATTTAATTCCCCCACAATGGTGTTGAAATCACAATATGAGGAGATCCAAACCCTTTCATGTATTGCCATAATCTAAGCCCTAAAATTGAAATCACAATCCCAAGCAATCGTGAAGCATTTCCTTCCCAAGCATATGTTGATCCTGAGTCCTTAAAAGCATCTTCCTCAAAATCCAATGCAGTCGAGAACAAAATACAGGTAAAAGAACAAGGAGTGGGAGAATATACCTTAAATCATGCTCTTTGCATTGGAAAACTACCTTTATCTCCCCACACCTATGGCAAACCACAAATGACTATGACCACATCAAATGAAAATACTTCAATGATTTTTAAATCAACTACTTTCAAAAAATGGGGATCCCTTTATAATGAAATAGAAGAAGCTGATCTCCTAAAATGGTTATACAAAGATGAAAGAACAGACTGAAATAAAGATACTTGTTGAACAATATGGTAAAGGATTTGATATTATGAAACAAATGGGATATGATGGTAAAAGTCCTCTTGGATTACAAAAACAAGGTATCTTGGAACCAATACAACCTACTCGTATGCAAAAATTCCCTGGTTTAGGATATGATGCGTAGAAAGATAAGACCTTGAGTACCGCGTGTGCTTCAAGTAAGGAAGTAGAGTCCTCTAATGCTACACAAACAAATGAGGAAAATGCCTTCGATGACTTCATTGACATTTATGACTATGATAGTGTCCCTACCCCTAAACCCGATCATAATATTTATACCCTTGAATCCATTCAAAATCTTGACTCGAGTCATGATTCTTTACCCTTGGTTCACCCTGAACTCATTGATTTTGATCAGAAGGGACCACCACAACTGGATGTATTTGAAAATGATGAAGCAATCATAAAATTTCTAGGAGCACGAGAAGACACACCTCTTAAGGATCATAAAACAGGATTCATCATTGAACTCAACAATGTGGCTTATTTTGGGGGGAGTGCCAAGCCTTTCAATCGCAAAATTATTGAAAATATAAATAGGTCTTCTAGTGAAAACTACTCTGCGGCACTATTAGACTTGACAAAAGTAAAAATAAAGGACATATCCAAGGTTGAAAACCTCTTTGAGGCACCCGAGGATGGAGGGCTTGACACACTTCCCTTAGCAGTATATCATGAAAAATCATCTATGTTGGTGGAGAAGACAGTCCCAACAAATTTGGGCATAGAAGAAAAACCAAAGATAATTCATTTAGCATAATCATTAACACCTCAAGAGAGAATAGAGCATATGCAGTTCTACAAGGAAAGAAATGTTAACTTTGCATGGTCCTATGCAGATATGCCAGGACTTGATCCAGATCTAGTAATGCACCACTTGTATTTGCCACTAGGGGAAAAACCTATAAAATAAAAGTTGAGAAAAATGCACCCACACATTGCTCTATTGGTAAAAGTTGAATTAAAAATATTGTTAGATGTGGGATTTATCAAACCTATTGACTATGCTGATTAGATTTCAAATTTAGTACCAGTTTCAAAGCCTGATGGGGGCATCTAAGCTTGCACAGATTTTAGAGGTTTAAACAAAGCTTGTTCTAAGGATGACTTCCCACTTCCAAACATTGACATAATAGTGGATTTGATAGCAGGGCACGAAATGTTATCCCTCATGGATGGTTTCTCAGGCTACAATTAGATTAAAATTGCTCCTGAAGATCAAATTAAGACAACATTCACCTATCCTTGGGGAACCTTCTGTTGGAATGTCATGCCCTTTGGGTTGAAGAATGCCAGAGCTACCTACCAACGTGCAATGACCACTATCTTCCATGACATGATGCATAACTATTTGGAAGACTATGTAGATGATTTGCTAGGAAAATCCTACACCAGAGCGGGACATCTAGAGAGCATGGATAAAATTTTCACAAGATTAGAACAACACAAGGTCTGATTGAATCCAAAGAAATGTGCCTTTGGGGTAACCTCTGGTAAACTCCTTGGATACATTGTATCATCTAAAGGAATTGAAGCTGATCCTACAAAAATAAAGGCTATACTTGAAATGCCTCTGCCTAAGAATATCAGACAGTTGAGATCATTACAAGGAAAACTTCAGTCTATCTGTCATTTTATAACACAACTTGTAGATAAATGTCAACCCTTTTAGCATCTGTTACACAAGAATGTTTCATTTAGATGGGACAAGTGTGAACAAGCTTTTCAGAAAACCAAAGAATATCTGATGACACCACCAGTATTAGTACCTCCTACAGATGACAAGCCTTTACTTCTATATATATCCACAACCACCATAGCACTGGGGGCACTTTTGGCACAACATGACTATGAAGGAAAGGAACATGCAATCTATTACATCAGTCATACTCTAGTGGGATACGAGCTCAATTATAGTCCTATTGAAAGAGCATGCCTTGTTGTAGTTTTTGCATCATAGAAGCTGAGACATTACATGCTTACACACCAGACAAAGCTCATTTCAAAAATTGATCCTCTTAAGTACCTCTTGAACAAAGCAACACTCACAGGATGATTAGCTAAATGGGTGATGATTCTTAGCGAGTTTGATATTGAGTACATAGAAAGAAAAGCAATCAAATGACAAGCTATCGCAGATCAACTCGCTGATGCTCCTATGGCAGTTGATCATCCTCTTATTATAGAGTTTCCTGATGAATCAATCTTCAACATGGAATCTACACATCTGTGGACTTTATATTTTGATGGCTCCTTCACATAAGGTGGTTCTGGCGCTAAAATTCTCTTTGTTACTCCACAAGGGGATTGTATACCTAAAGATTATAAGATATAGTTTCCATGTACCAACAATATTGTAGAATATGAGGCATTACTTTCGGGGCTCTGTATAGTTGTGCAATGGAAGATCCTTGAGTTGCATGTTCTTGGTGACTCTCAGCTAGTGATCAGACAAGTTAATGATGACTATAAAACAAAAGATGAAAAATTGATGCCTTACAAGAGAATGGTGGATGACTTCAAGGCCTATTTCACATCAATCTCTTTTGAGAAGATTCCTCGAGATAACAACAGAGCTGCTGATGCAATGGCAACAATTGGTTCACTTGTAGAAATGCCAAGTAATGCCACTTACTATGAGTTCCTAGTAGAACCTCTTTTAGAAACTGCTTACAATATACCACAATCTGAAATGATTTGTCTCATTGCTAGTCCTAATTCCCAATGGTATGGGGATATTTATACCTATCTTCGAGATAACACCATGCCATCAAACCTATCCAATAAATCCTTTAAAACCTTTATCCATCAAGCCTCCCGCTATGTGATCTTAGTCGATACCCTTTACCGTTGAGGTCTTGATGGTACTTTACTTAGATGTCTTAAGAACGATGAGATCAAAATTGCTTTACAAGAAGTACATGAAGGTATATGTGGGTCACATTCTAGCAGTCCTACCTTAGCCAAGAAACTCTTGCGTATGGGTTATTGTTGGCCTATAGTGGAAAAGGATGCCTATCCATTTGTTAAAAAATGCATGCAGTGTCAAAAACATGCAGACTTGATACATGCTCCTGCACAGGAATTGTAGTCTCTTGCTACACCATGTCCCTTTTATTAGTGGTGACTCGATCTCGTGGGAAAGATCCATCCACCTTCATCCAATGGTCATAAGTTCATTCTCGTTGCCATTGACTATTTCACGAAATGGATTGAAGTTGTTCCTCTCACTCATATCACTGGAAAACAAATAGCCACCTTCCTACTGAACTACATCATCTGTCATTATGGCGTTCCTCTATCCATCATCATAGATAATGGTCGTCCATTCAAAAATTAGGATGTCCATGAACTCTGTGAGAAATTTAATATACATCATTTTTCCACACCTTACTATCCTCAAGGTAACGGCCAGGCTGAGGCTTCTAATAAAACCATTTTCAAAATTCTTAAAAATATAGTCAATGAAGTTGGTCGAGATTGGCATATTCAATTGAATCCTGCACTATGGGCTTATCGCAAAAGTGTCCGCACTCCCACAGGTGCTACCCCATATGCCCTTGTCTATGGATCTAAAGCCATCTTGCCCATTGAGGTCGAGTTTCCCTCTTTGTGTGTCGCTTTGCGCAATCAAATTAGTGATGAAGAATACCAATTTTCCCGTTTATAGGAGTTGGAACTATTGGATGAATGAAGACAAAATGCTTTCAATCATCTTAGAGCATACCAACAACGGATGTGTCGAAGTTATAATCAGAAAGTGAAACCACGTACATTTGAGGTTGGCGATCTTGTTCTTCGTGAAAATCCTCGCACTCAACAAGATAGAGAAAAGAAGGGTAAATTTGAGCCTAACTGGTTGGATCCATGCGTTATCACTGTTGTGTATGGATCTGGGGCATACTAGTTATCTACTCTAGAAAGTGAATTGTTTAGTGATCCCATCAACAGTATGCACATTCGCAAGTTTTATACCTAAATGCTTCAAAAAATACAAAAAAAAAGGGAAAAAAAGTCCTGAAAAAATACAAAAAAAGGGGAAAAAGTCCTTAAAAAAATATTAAAAAAGAAGAAGAGAGAAATCCATTCATTCAATGGTGAAAACCACTTCGGTGGCGCCTTGAGCAAGTACCATGGTGAAAACCAAAAAATTAGCGCCATGTGTAGAGGCTTTGCTCCTCTTTCCTTTGGAGCTCTACTTGATCTTTTCATTCCCTTTTCATTCATCCTCCACTTCATAATGACCTTTTCACACTCACCATGGCTTGTGAATTGTTCGACATTCCCCTTGCTTGCTCACTTTGCCACGCATACTAGGTTGGTCCTATCCCTCACTAGGGCATCTCCTTAACCTTAGCTGTGGGTTAAGATATTGAGCATCTCGTGGTCAGATAAAATACCCTCTTTGTCTATTTGCTCATTTATTTCCATCATAAAATGTCCTGAAAAAATCTAAAAAATCATAAAATGTCTTGAAAGAATCTAAAAACAAACATAAAATGTCTTGAAAAAAATAATTAAAAAAATCATAAAATGTCCTGAAAAACTCCAAAAAAAAAATCATAAAATGTCCTGAAAAACTCCAAAAAAATCATAAAATGTCCTGAAAAAATCCAAAAAAATCATAAAATGTCCTGAAGAAATCCAAAAAAATCAAATATTCTAAAAATCCCAAAAAATAAAAAATTCCACAAAATAGTGACACTTTCAGATCACCACACAACTTTGAACTTCAACAAAATCAAAACATGCAAGTGTTGACAATCAAGCAAACATTATAACATATATATCAATCCACCTTTCAAATCCAACCAAACACATAAACTGTAACGAGAATTAGTTCTACATCGAAGCAGAACCCCTGTTTGTTTGTTGATCTTTGCTTATTTTATGATTTTCTCTTTGGTGACATGTCTTTTAGCTTCTTCAAGATGTCTTTGACTAGAGAGGCAAGGATGTGGCATGTTCATTTGTTTGTTGTTTGTGGATTGTTTCTTATTCACAGGGTGACTCGTCTTAGGACATGGTTGTCTAAAACCATTGAGGACCTATGAGTCTAATGTGGATGAGAGCATTCCTTGTCTGATAGTGTCTTCCATGCAATAAGTATTCAGGTCATCTAAGGTTCTTATACCTAGATGCTTATACTTCATTACTAAATAAAAATACAAATAGTATTCAGGTCGTCTAGATGTTCATGTTATCTAGACACTTATACTAATTTGTGACATAATAAGCCCGATGATGATAAAAGCACTTAAATGGTACAAGAGGCTTCATCACCTTTATTATCTTCCATCTTGCATTTCATTTTCTTCATCTTTCTTGTTGCAAAGAAATCAATCAATTGCTTAACTCGCTGATATGTCTCTTGAATCAAATCTCAAATCAATCAACCTGCTTCTTGAAATTTCAATCCATCATTGCAGCACCTTGTCTTGCGTAAGCATAATTCTCAATCAGCTTAATTAGCTCAATCAACTTCATCAGCTCATCAACTTGGCTATACTAATCATTTCCATCAATTTTTTAGTTACGCCCATCAACTTTACATTTTCATCAAAATGTACATCACTTCTTTATCACTTGCGCAATATCGGGTATCTAATCACTTTCTAGACATCTATCAAGAGATTAATCTTCTTACAATCTGTTTGATCAATCTCTCGAGGCGTCATATCATTATTATCATAATCCTTACCAAGATATCTTTGGGGCATGTATTAGTTGATCAATCTTTTTCTTTGAAACAATGCGACAAGTTGCATTGTCTCAAAGAGGGGCAAAATGTAGACACCAAAAAATTTCTTAAGTCCATGAGCGTCATTTTACTTGGTTGTTGTCCTTCGATAATTGAATAACTTTAATTATTCAATTAGGTTTGACCGCATTCTTCTATTAATTAAATAATTTTTAATTATTTAATTAATTCACCTTCTCATCTTTATTCTATCCTGATCAATTAAAATTATTTAATTGCATCACTAATATATCCCTTTATTCAATAATTAAATAAATCATTTTTTTATTTTTTATTCTTCTATAATTAAAAAATTGTCAAAATTATTTAATTGTGTTTCATTCCTCTCTTTTGGATAAATAATTCAAATTAATTATCCAGGTCTAATTTCCACCTTCCCCATTTAATTAAATTGATTAATTTAATTAAATGCTCCTTTTGTCATTTATCTAAATAAATAATTTGGATAAATTATTTATTTTCCATTTGTCATTTTCCTCCATTTTGAATATATTATTTAAAATAAATTATTTATGCACCTCCACCTAGTCAAAGATGCTCTGTCATAATCCCTGTTATAACATTCATTTATGTCATAGCCTGCATGTCTTGCATGTCTGTCATAGCTATCTCAGACGTCATAGCTTTCCATGCATGGCATATTCTTGGTGCATCAATTCGGACCCGTTGATCTTGGCATCTTTTCTGAGACTTAATCTCAACCATCCATTTCATAACATCTCTCTCATGCATTTTCATCCATTGATCTTGGAATCTTTCTAGAAGATTAATCTCAACCGTCCATTTGAATGGTTGTCTATAAAAACAACCTTCCTTCTCCATTTTCAGCTTAACAACTAATTATCTCCAACTTTCTTGCTACCATTTGCAGGTTTTGCACAAGTGTTTCAACAAATCTGAGGGAAAAGTTGCATAACAAGAAGGAGAGCAAGAGAAATAATCAACCATAATGGGGAGTGATTTCTTTTATGTTTTGCATTTTTGATTCTCTCCATTATTTGTTTTCTCTTGTTGGATGTGGTTTAATAGCTTAGTAGTGTTGGCTATCACTTTATCTATGCTATTTATTTTTAACCCCATCTAACAAAATAAATCAAATCCTTTATTTAATTAAATCTAAATCATATTCTTCTCAACTTTGATTTAAATCAACCCAAAAATATAAATCAAATTGTCACATCATTTAATCTCCTATTAAATTAATCAAATCCCGATTAATTTAATCCTAATCATCTAAATCCTCTATATTTTTCCACTTGCACATGAAAATACATTTAAATGATTTATTAAATCTCTATTTTCTTTCAACATGGCATCTTTAGGGGAATATTCCTCTAAGTTTGAAAATCTCTCCAAGTGGGTTTGTCCTTCCAACAAAGCATTTAACCCTCTTGCATGTCCTTGTGCATTGAGCCAAGTGGCATTTAATTCATTCTTTTCTCCCTCCAAAAGTCATTTCATGATTTTCAAATTCACCTAATATCATTTATTGTGCACATTCATCAAAATGTGCTCAAGCTTCCTCCATTCACATCTTGACAAGTGGAACTTCCCATTGGATGTTGAATGATCCCACATTGCTTCATTTTGCTCATTCCTCCATCTTGTCTTTCTATAAATAGAAGGATTTTCTTCTCATTTGGGATCCACAACTTAGAGCAAAGTTACTCTCTTCACATTGAGAGCTAATTTTATCCATCTTCATAGCATTTGTCATCATCTTAGCTAGGTTATTGCAGATTTCACCAAGGAGCTCTTTGTTCTTCATCAACAAGTGGATCAATCTTCATCAAATCATCACAAGCTTGCAAAGGAGTTGGGAAAGGTCCAATTTTCACATCAAATTAGCACCAATTACCCATGGGATTGAGAGTTTGCATGTTTAAATAGGATTTCATTACTTTTCTTGTATTGTTCTTCATTTTCTTCTGATTTTTTGAGCATTGTAGATGAATTCCATGGGGAATCTTAGTTCTAACTTGCATTTGGATATAATATTGTGGTTTTTTTCTATGTTTGTGCAAGTCTAGGATTGGGGTTCACATATTTATATGTATCTATATGTGAATAATTTACCTTATTCTGTATTGTGTATAGAACAATTGTGCAATTTTAAACATATAAATAAATAAATAAATATTTATAATCTATATTCATTTAAAAAAACTATATGATAATAGATTATCCTTTACTTTTGAAGACAGTCTTATTTGATCTATGACATATTTTGGTACCCTAAATGCTTGGTTCTCTTCCTAGGGTTTTTCACCTAGAAAGAGAGATTTAGGAACCAAAATGCTTATGTACATTCAAATATGGATGTATGAAATGAGATATGATGTAAATGAACTTAACTAAATGCAATAGATTAATCTAGATGGCTGAAAACGAATGCAAAACTAAGATTTATACTTTTTTTGAAAACCAGTGTGATATGTAGAAATGAACTAGAAATGAATGCAAAACTTAACAAAAATGAATCACACTAAAAGAGTGCACCTAGCATCTTGATGAGGGCTGGAGAAGATATCTGGAAGGCTATTGATAATAAAATTTAGGTGGTGGGACTCATTCACCAAGGATGGCTGTAGTCCCTGTTCTGGGTGAATGTGTCGAGCTTGGTTGACAAAAATGTACTGAAATGTAAAAATCCAAAATTTGACCTTAGGGTGGGACTCATTCACCAAGGTTGGTGAATGAGTCCACTTGACCTTTCTAAAAACTCAAAAATGGAATCTGTGGCTTTCAGATTGCTCAATCTGCACCTCTAGGTGTCCAGATATGAAACTATCGAATTCGGGTCTGAAAGTAACTTTTTGTTGATGATTTCACTTGAATGATGAAGAGATGAATTGAATGACTTTACAACTTGATCTCCAATGATTCTCAAGCTTTCCAAGAGTCCTAAATCTACAACAAACAACACAAAAGAGAAATTGTTGATTGTTAGGGCATGGGGGTTTGCCTTGGTCAAACCCCATTTAGGTAATTAAACCAAAATGATGAAAGAATGTAATAAAGCATCTAAAATGGAAGTGATTACCTTTCCATGATGAATGATCTGAGAAATTCTACAACAAAACATGTGTAATCTGCCCTTGAATGTCTTGATAGAGAAGCCCTAGCTTACTTGAATTGAGATAGAAGATAGATGATTAATGAATGATGTGAATGTAAGAATGAGTTTTATATAAAATAAGGATAAAAATACTTATTTATAGTCAAATTTTCCTTAGTATCCCGAATATACCTCATCAAAGGCGACATGTAGAAAAAATGAACTTAGAACCCAATTTTTTCCCTCTCAAACCCTAGAAAATGAATCAAAATGGGACTCATTCGCCAAGGGTGGTGAATGGATCCCACCTAGATGGGACTAATTTCCACTTATGGTGAATGATTCCCATAGGGGTCATTTTTGCTTGTTGGAATGTCGAGAAGTAAGAAAATTAAGCTTATATGATGACTATGTCAGACATTTGGTCAAATTATATTAGGATGCACAATATGGGTCAATTAAGACCTATTAGTGATGATGTAAATGTTAAATAGGGCTTGGGACACATAAATCAATGTGAAGTGTGATTAAATACACTTTACATCACTAAAATTAGGTCCACATAGCTTAGAAGGGCACAAAAACTAATGTGAATGTATAAATCACATTACAACACTAGTTTAGCATTAAATTTACATTAAGAACCTTCTAGATTGATGTAATAATGTTATTAAATATGTTTTATAATGTTGAATTAGGGATAAATAGGTTAATTAAGTCTAGAAAAGTGTGAAATCATCTTACAAGACTTCACAACACCTTTACAAGATGTTAATAAACACATGTTATTTGATTTCCAAGGGTCCAAGACCTAGTGTGGACACATAAAATGACTCACAACACTAGATTAGGGCCTCATTAAGTCCATATAATCTCATGTCAAGTAGTGGGTCCAATTTTATACGACACATTTAGCCCCCACTTTAGTGAGATAAACTTGATTCATCACACTAAAGTAGCCATTCAAGAGAGATCCACATGTATGTGAAGCCCCCAAGATACAAGATCATACAAAGGCAAGGTAGAAAGAGGAATGAGATGGAAAAAATGTGCACTCTGGCCCACAGATCTTTGGATCATCTGCGGGGTGAGAAGGGAAAAAACATTAAGGAAAGGAAAAGAGTAACATACGCTAGTTGGCATGTACTCACAAACACAAAAGTGGCTATAGGGAAAGTCATTCCGCTAGTTGGGCTTCCTGGTCAACCATGTCAAAGCTATACCCATTCGATAACTTTAACAAGGTGCCACAAAGCCAAAGAAAATGCAAATGTCGGTTTAAGTTTCATAAGAAAAATAGGATGGAACCACAAGCATGCAAGTTGTGTTATGCAAGGTGGCCAAACAAATAAGATGGCTCCATAGGCATGCAAGTTGTGGTATGCAAAGTGGCTGAATGAGAATGCAATATATAAAAATGTTCAAAGGAGTCTTGTTCAGTTTATGTAAGGTCAATCACTTAGGGAACATTGTGTTTAATGCCTCCAAGAGAGGACCGATCAAAGAATATGCTAAGATAGATCACACTTATGAAGGACATTACACCCGATGTCATCCACAAAGTAACAAACGCATTATGTAAACGACAAGGCTACACTATGAGGGTTGATGCAAGAAGTTGGGTACACAAAAAGCTCAAAAGTGGAAGTGTTTTTGCCGTTTTTCAAAAAAATTCACACTTGGACTGAAAATTTGAGGCACTTACACAATGAATCTTAAAAAAAGTCATTAATATGAAATTTATCATTTTGAATCTAGTTTCCAAATATGTAAATTATTCAAATACCTAGATTATAGAAATTAAATTTTCATAGGGATCTATAAAAACCACTTTTTAAAAGTCATTTTTTTACAATACCAAGCACGTGTACAAACAACACTTTTTGGCCCAAATAAAAGTATTTTGCTAATTACTTTTGGTAAAAGAGAGCTAACAACATGAATTTTGGTTTAGAATTTTTTTTGTAATTTTTGGTTGAATATTTTTTTTTAAGTATATTTTCATTGGCCTTAATTGTTGTTTTTAAAATCCAGCGTGTGAACATCATAATTGGACCTAAACTAAAACTTTTTGACTCTTTTTTTTTTTTTTCATTGTGTAAGATAATTTTATGAAGTTTGATGCCATATAATTTTTTTATAGAAAACTTAACCAAATAAAAGTTATTAAAAACAAAGCTTGATGGCTATTTTCAAGTTTAAGGACTAGTTTGCTTAGAAATTAATTGAAAAATAGAAAAAATAATCCAATATTAATAAAAATTATATATTTAGAAAGTAGAAATCGTGTTCTCTAATGGGTTTTAATTTTATAGATTGATTCTCAAAAGAAGTCCATCAACCATGTTGTCAAAGTTGGACATTTTTCTTCAATCTGTCTTAGTTTTTTAGTTGTAGGTCAAAGGCTAAGGCTCGGATTGCCAAGCCTTTCTCAAGCCTAAAATCCAGGTTCGATGTGGTATGGGAATTCAACTTTTAATTAACGCGTACTCATTACAAAAATGCATACGCGTTATTTAAATGAAACACATACACGTTTAATAATGCATACGCATTATCTATTTACCCGTTGGGTAAAGGTAATGCGTACGCGTTCCTGGAACATAATGTGTACACGTTTTATAACACGTACACATTTCTAATATAGTCTTTTTTCCCTACTTTTAAAAATACTAGTGAAACACAATTTTCCCGCAACATTATTTTTTCTGCAATACAGTCCGAAAGTGTCATTTTCTACATTTTTTTATTGCAAATTTGTCTTATGTAGGGCATATTCTATTTAAATTGTTGGAAGAGACAAAGTTCAGGTTGAATTTTTTGAAGTGGAATCAAGTACAAGAACTTTTTAGAAGAAGATTTGGAAAAAGAGAATTTTTGGATGTACTCATGATGTTTTTGTACTTCAGAGTTTATAGAAAAAATGATCTTCATCGTACATAGTTTAATGTGAATATTTGAAGGAGGTAGCAATTTGAAAATAAGTTTTTTGAATTTTTTTTTTTGTCATCAAAAAGGGTTTGGTAACCATGGGTGATAGGAAAAGATAGAAAAAAAGATGTAGAAAGTTAATGACACCCGAAGAAATTCAAGCAAATAAAGATAAGGAGGAAAAAAGACAAAGGGAAAGGAGAGAAAGGATTTGTCAAATGAAAGATTTGGAAGCATCTAGTTCCAAGAATGTTCAAGAGGAAGCCATGAATGATGAAATGAATGTAGATGATGAAATGTGGAGATAGTGAATATGGAAGAGAATGCAATTATGAAGACAAACCCAACTATGCCTTCAACTTCAACTTTGAATTATATGCAAACAACTTCAGGTATGTCTTCAAATCCACCTCCCAATGATATGTAAAATGTACCTATTCAAACAATCTATCTAGGTATGTGTTCAAACCCAAGTTTTGATAATATTGATATTGTTTGTTTAGATGAAGCTGGATACACCATTCATGAGATCAATAATATTAGGGCTAAAACAATGCAGAAACAAAAAAATGATGAAATTATATCTTAGGAAAATGCAAATGAGAATGAAATCCCTAATATTGATGAAAATGAGAATGAAATCCCTCATATTGATGAAAATGAGAATGAAAGCCCTTTTACATTTGAAAATGAAAATGAAACCCCTTGTGTGAATGAAAATGAAACTCCTTCTATGGATGAAGGTGAAAATGTTTTTTTTACAATTGAAACAGATGTGCTAGATTTAACCTTCATGGTAAAGTTTCTTCGAGAAAAATTAGAAATTATGGAAATAAAATATATAAAATGTTTTTTTAAAAAAGAAATTAGGATTCCAATGTCAACTCATGGTGCAATTGATGAGAATGTTGAAAATGAGAAAAGTGATGAAAAAATTAGGTGTTTTTGTAAAAAAAAAAAAAAAAGATGATTCAATAGAACAAGTCATATCTATTTTTGCTAATGCTATTGATGTTATTGGTAAGAAAAGTTGATCAAAAGATAAGAATGCGGCTCATCGTGCAATAACAACTGCTCTAGGTAATAAAGCAACTTCAAATAAAAGAATGTTAAATAAGATTAGTAAATGTATAAAAGTAGATCCTAGAACTTTGATAAGAGCTACTAAAAGAAGAGAAAGGTATTAGGGATCCAATTAATCAATGTTGGATTTTTAGTGATAGACTTCCAAGATCATACATGAAATTAACTAATGAAATTAAATCTTTAATTGATAAATTTTGGCATGATAATACAAGAGTATCACCTAACATTAGAGATGTCTTAAAATTAAGGGTGGGTTCCAAAATTCGTGAACCTCATCCAAAGCATCTCTTAGATATGACTCAAACTGAATTATATAAAAAAAATTTAGATGCTTCAATATTACCATTGAATATTAAAATAAGTCAAAGATCATTTGAAAAGTGTAAACCTCGGTATGTTAGAATTAATAAGCAACGAATCTCTTGTTGTTGTAAGACTCATGTACAATTTCGTTATTATTATGATATATTTCGATATATATGATGCACTTTGCATGCTAACCAAATGATGTAGGACATTTGTGGCATTAATATGCCACCTAAGAGAATCAAATATTATATAGCAGGTTTGTTTTGTGATCCCTCTTTAAATGGAAACTCATTTTTTTTAAAAGCATGCATTTCTGGAGAATGCAATAGATATGGTAACTTTTCATTATTAGGAGAATGTATGCATGAAAGTAGTTTATATGAATTTGGACAACAATTAGTGGATGTAAAAATATTTTAAAAATGTTGAGTATTCTTTAAACGATGGAAAAACTAGAAAACGTGTTGAGCTAATTGTGGAAAAAGTTAGTGTGCATGATTTTATTAATGAATTTAAAGATAAGTTTGTACCTAAATATGTTCAACACTCTCATAATGCTCATTGGCTTGATAATCAATTTCGTTTATGTAAAAACACATTCCCAATTGGAACTATATTGTCAGTTGTTGATTTTGCTGAAAATTATACTCTTGCTCCATGAGAAGAAATTCAATCACAGTATTATAATTCAATGCAAGTAGCTATATTTGTTCACATTGTTTATAGACATGTAGAAGACAGTACAGAAGATAATAGAAATTTTTAGAGAGAGTACCCATTTTATGTAAGTGATAATCAATTACATTTGAGTTTGTACAATATTGTTTTGATATATTTTATAAAAATGTAAAAGAGAGAGGAATTCAAATGCTAGAACATCTCATATGGTCAGATAATTGCACGGGTCAATTCAAAAATGCTAGAATGTTTTATTGGTTATGTAGATTTCATAAGGAAAATAATATCCAACACATATGGAGTTTTTTTGAAGTTGGTCATGGTAAGGGAGAACACGATGGAGCAGGTGCATGTGTGAAAAGAGCTCTTGCTAGAGAGCAACTAAAATTTGAGGATGCTGCAAAATTTAGAGATGCACATCCAATTGTAGATTGGTACAATACCAAATTATCTACAAGAACAAGTGAGCTCAATAATTCGATGCTTCTTTTGGTTAGTTGAAGAAAATGATATTTTTTCTTGACAAGATTGTGAAACAATTAATGGATCTACAAAATGGCATTCGTTTAAGAGTTCAAATGTAAACACATGGACAATATGGACAAGGGAGTTGGCATGCTTTTGTCAATTTTGTATTGTAGGTGATTGGGAGGAATGTGAAAATACAAAATGGGTCGAACAATGGCAACAAAAAGCTTTAACGCCTACATCGACACATGTTCAACATGGAACAACAATTGAAGATAATCAAGTGTTCACATCAAATGATTATGATCGTGTTTCAGATCTTGTACAAGAAGGTACATTATTTATTGAGTTGAATTTTGTATGTATGCATGTTTATATGCGAATTAAATATAATTCACTCTTTATTGAATTTTGTATTTATTTTTGTAGGACATGTGTATGTTGTTGTTGCACCTGAGGGAAATGAAGAGGAGATAAATTACTGGTTGGCTAGATGTGTTGAGAGAAACATAAGTTGGTACATCCTAGAGTGGATGATGACAACTTTGAGTATCCAACTGGTTCAGTGGTTGTTGTTGGCACCTGGCTCCAAAAATATTTGATGAGAAAGAACGACTTGCCTACATTTGAGGATTATGAAAGACACAAGAAGATTATACATTATTCATATTTGATTTTGGAAACCAATATAAAACTAGTTAGATATCAAGGGAGGCCTGCTAAAAAAGTTTTATGGACACTTTCAATGGATAAACATGAGACAATCCTAGATGCATTAAAAAAAAGAGAGGATGTAGATGGTATAACAAACTAAACAAATATTGGTAAGTATATCTAGTTGTTTATATAGTTAATTGATATATATATATATATATATATATATATATATTTGTATTTAATCATTTCCTAATTAAAGTTTTATATCATTTTTTGTTTTAGGTCTCCCAAAATTAGATGCTTTACAGAAAAGAGAGGAGATGCACTTATATTACAATGGAATTCAAATCTAGAGACAAGTAACTATATATAGTTCTAGATACATTTAACTGATAGTATAAATTCATTCTCTCAACTCCCCTTAATCCATCCTCTTAAAGGACCCTTAAGTCATATCCTCCTACATCCCCATAATCCATAATCTTGCATCCCTTAAGTCACTCTCATAATTCCCCTTAAGCCATCCTCTTAGGGCCTATTAAGTCATATCGTAAGGTTCATGGCATGCATCCCCTTAATCCACTATCTTACATCCCTTTAATCCATTCTATCAACTCCCCTTAATGCACCCTCTTACATCCCTTCAAGTCATTCTATCAACTCCCCTTAATCCACCCTCTTGCATCCCCTTAATCCTCTCTCTTACATCCCTTTAATTCATTTTATCAACTCCCCTTAATCCACCCTCTTGCATCCCCTTAATCCACTATCTTACATCCCTTTAATCCATTCTATCAACTCCCCTTAATCCGCCCTCTTACATCCCTTCAAGTCATTCTATCAAATCCCCTTAATCCACCCTCTTGCATCCCCTTAATCCACTCTCTTACATCCCTTTGAGTCATTTTATCAACTCCCCTTAATCCACCCTCTTACATCCCCTTAAGCCATCCTCTTAAAGGACTCTCATAATTCCCCTTAATCCACCCTCTTGCATCCCTTCAAGTCACTCTATCAACTCCCCTTAATCCACCCTCTTGCATCCCCTTAAGCCATCCTCTTAAA
Organism: Sequoia sempervirens; assembly: GCA_007258455.2. NCBI lineage: Eukaryota > Viridiplantae > Streptophyta > Pinopsida > Cupressales > Cupressaceae > Sequoia > Sequoia sempervirens. The sequence goes on from VDFB02277493.1 coordinate 22,008, forward strand.
GGACCCATGAATTCCTTGTCTCTACATCCCCATAATCATAATCTGCATCCCTTAAGACCCCAACAAATATATATATCCTCTTAGGTCCCCATGAAATCAATTCTATGGAAAGCATCTTTTTGAATTTGTATGGGTTACTATATCTTGTTCTTTCATACAATTTTTTCTTAAATGACTCATAAAATTGTATTTACTTACAGTAATTATTTCTACAGGTTCTCATCAAGTCGGTCTACGAAGTGATTGTTGAATTGAAAAATTATTTTATCAAGAGACTATGTAAATATCAATTTTTGGTCTTCACCTAAAAGTTGATAAGTTTTAATTGTATCTACATGCACATATATGTTTCATCATATTATATAGTTGTAATAAACATCTTGATATACATTATATATGTTTGTTCGATGTCACTTTTTAAATATCTTGCTCCAATTTTATAGATTATACATTTCATGTCTTGTATTTACCACATTTTATATAATTATTCAATTGTATAGATTATACATTTTATACATACAAGGATATAGTTTTTTTGTTTATTGATTCAAATATTTGCTATCTAATTGGAAAATAGTTAAAATTACTTACCCTTAATTTATTATGAATATGATCTAAACTATTTAAGGAATGTTTTAATTTGTCACCTAACCATGTGATAAATTATATATATTCAATTTGATTCTAGATAAGAATTTATATAGTGCATGTAATACTTGAAAATTAGATAAAATATAAATATAGATATGTATGAGTGCATATAATCGTGAAAATGAACATAACACGATATCATACTTGATTGCATATATAATCATCATATTAAAGTCAACTGATATAAATAAACACAAATATGATAATAACATGTTCAAAGTAAAACTAGAGATAGTCCATAAAATTTATATGTCAAGTCCAACACATATATTTAAATAAAACTAGAGATATATAGTCCATAAAATATAAAACCATCTAACTTTCGGGTTGATGGGTCCAAATCAAGTCTCCTCTTTGTTCCATGTCTGACTAGATGTTGCCATCATGCTGTAAAGAGTACAAGAAACTTGAAATTAGATTTAAATTTATTTAGAAATTTTGATATAATTAAACATATTTAAACTTGAAAATATAAACTTTTAGATAAAAATAAATTTAATTAAATATCTAGTAAATATAGCAGAAATGATTTCTAGTATGCATAAATTACCATATGATCATGTGAATCTGTAATTGGCACATTTTCTTCAACGGGTAGCATAACTGTCACTTGAGAAGATGCAAATGTTTGATCTACTATATCCTGCATATTCATATAAAGAAAACAATATGTGAAAACCGCTCGAGAATATATATATATATATATTTAAAAGGTTCATAAAAATTGTATAGAAGATTTGAATGAAAGTTTACAACCTCGAATGATATGACCTCATGATCACACACCTAAGATTGCCCATGCATAAATGTCGATGATGTCTCAAGTGTGTTGCTCGCCATGGGTATCTCATGAAATTCCTGCATATAGATGTACAATGGTTCATATAGATCATTGACACATGTGTATGTAAATGAAAAAATTAAATTAGATCTATGATGTGTATTTAATTTAAACTTAACAAACTTTTGAAAGAACGCACCTAAACGGATGATGTCTTAGGAGCACTCACCACTGTAACTTATGGTTGGTCAGTACTAGGTATTGTATGACCTCCCTACATCTAGATATAATATATCAATTCACACATGTGTACAAATTCAAATTAAATTAGATTTATATCCACACAAATTATTTAATATATATTATTTCAAGTACCTGTCCAAAAGGTGAGCCCATATCTATAGCACTCGACATATACACACGATGATCATATTGAGTTTCAGGCATCACGTGATCATGTGTCTACACCAAACACTTATTGAATTAATATTATACTATATATACTAGCACTTGCACCCCAATAAGGTGCAATACTTATGTCGATAGGCTAAGCCCACATTATTTACGGCTGTGAAAAGCAATGGACGACGTGAAGAAAGTAGTGATTTATCTCACCTATCCCTCTCTACCTCTCTCTTCGTCCCTCTGCCCTTCTGATCTCTCCCTCTTGCTTTCTCCTTCACTCTCTATTTCTCTCCATATCACATATCCCTCTCTACCTATCCCTCCCTCCATCCCACCTATTTCTCTCTCTCCTTCCATCTCTACTTCTCTCCCTCTCTCACTTTTTCCTCTCTACCTCTCTCTTTCCCCCTCTAATTCTTGCAAGAATATATCTTGTCTATTCTAGAATATCTATACATATATATATATATATATATATATATATATATATTTACTTCATCGTGAAAAGTTATACATTTATTGCAAAGCTCAGGAGTCACTGGGTGTCACTCAAAGAATTGTAAAGCAATTCCCTACCCCTACAATCAATGAAACAAACAATTTCCCCTTTTTATGTGTTTTCCTAGAGCAGATTTATTGATATGAACATAGAGTAAAAGCTTATTTATTTTTGGCTCAATACAAAGAAAATGAATAGAGCAACATTTTAAATCTGCTTTCCAATTTTAGTCTACTTTCTTTACATAGATGAAGAGAAATGTTATTGGATTAAAGCAGTGTTTATAATAAATGAAGTTTGAAACCAAATACAACATTAAACCTACTTTCCTTACATAGAACAAATGAGAAATGTTATTGCATTTAAGCTGGGTATAAAATAAATGAAGTATGAAACCAAATGCAA
>VDFB02277494.1:0-33571 GCA_007258455.2 Sequoia sempervirens
ATCTCTCATGCATTAGCTTGCTTTATATAAGCACATGCTTCTTTGTGTCTTGTAACATCAACAACACTAACTATTCTATTGGTTTATTTCTCCATGTCTCATCATTAACTTGTTTATTTTGATTTGCTTGTGGAAGGTTTGTTAGTTTGATAGTATCATTATTTCTATATGGTACTATTCAAACCCGCTTTCCATTGTGAGCTTCCTATTGCTAGTTTTGTTTTTTTCACAAATCCTATTTGAAGGAGATTCAATTGTGGACTTGAAGCTACATTCAGTGGAGTGCTACAGGCCAACAATCAATTGGAGTGTCTTGAGTTAGATCAGTCTGCCAATGTTTCCAAAGCAACTGAAAACGTAAGAATTGACTTTTATTTTGTCCATTTTGGGCATTCTAAAGTCTTTTTTTTTTGGTTGCATACATCTCTAAAAGATTTTGCAAACTTATTAGTTTTCAAAGTATTTTGGTGCAAAATGAAGTGAAGTGCACCATTATGTTTGGAGCAGTTGAGAACATATAAATTGATATAAAAAAAAATCAATTTTGAACAAAGTTGCAAGAAAAGGCAATTTTGTTTTGCTTAGGCATATAGGTCGAGGCCATACAACTTGAGCATTCTATACTATTTTTTTAATTTTTTTATTAAAAAATCTTTGTATTTTTTGTAATTAAATTATATGTATATTAAAATCAATTTATATAGTGCAACAAGTGCTTAAAACATCTTTGATACTTTAAAACCAAAAACCATTATTTTTGGGGGCATGGGGTACCCCTACACGTCTATGCCCTTGCTATGGTGGGTGGGGCCCCACACAACCCTGTTGCCCCTTTTAAGAGGGGATTGGGGAGTACTACCCGTGTGACCATCTTTGGGAGCCATCTAGGGGATTTCATGCCCACCAACCCCATGTTTAAAAATAAAATAAAAAATAAAACTTTTTTTTATTTAAAAAACCTATGCCACACCTCTGCTTGGCAGCTAGCAATTAGGACACCACTAGGGGCAAATATTCCCCTCTATTTGCTTATTTACTTTACGGAGGCAATTTTAAAGGCTTCTAATTTGCTCAAACAAAGATCTTTTTTTGAACATTTTTTCAAAAAATTTTGGCAGAATTGTGTATCCATGATGGTGTAGACAATTTATAGTCTGGACTTCTGGATTTTTTAGAAATCAATTTTTTTAGAAACTGTCATTCAGTTATTGTTTTGGGAACTTCAAAGGGCCATAAGTTGTGCATACAAACTTCTTTTTAGGTTCAATTTTTTTGAGTGGGTTTTTTATTGTGTATTTTGCACATGTTTCTTCTATTTCTTTTCATTTTGTAGTAGAAATGTATTTTCATCTTTTAGTCCTTTTTGGACAGTGTAAGAATCCATTGTTGCACTTACACTATTTTATAAAGTGCCATGAGGGGTTTGTTTTGGGTGTCTTGTATTCACCATCACAACTTTGTCTAACTTCATCTGTGTGTGTTGTGCTGTTGCACACCCTTTTCTAGTTGTAGTTACTTCATATTAGGCTTTTTGATGTTGTTTATTCACGTTGCACTACTATGTTGTGACACAATTTTTAATGGACCTGTCATTCTTCTCCCTTGTTAGCATTATGAGGGATATTTTATTGTTGTATTTGTGCTAATATTTCTTTGGTTTTGTTTTGGAGTGAGCTATGTACCTAATGCTTGTTTCTACATACTAGGTAGATGCAACAATTAGCAACCCATGCATTCTAGTAAAATGAAACATGTACCATATAGACACTTCTATGTACTTGTTTATGGAAGCCACCTTCTTCAATTAAGTAGTGCTTATGAGTCCATTGGCACTTGCACTTTTGATTGCTAGATCGTTGCCTTGTAGTATAGTGATGATGATTCACCATTTGTGCAATGTTGTAGTAGTGTTGGTTACTTGTGTAGATATATGTGCCATCTGCATTTTCAATTGCATTAGTGCAATGTTTGACTGGTGTTGTTTTTTCCTCACTTGTGCAGATTTGTGGCACTTTGCACTTGATCTTTGATATTGATTTCATTAGAGGTTCTTCAGTTCTAGCAGTATAGCAGTTATTCTTCAACATTTGTTTGCATCTTTTTTGTGCTTTTTTAGTGTTCTTTTTGTTCACATTCCTCATCTTTCAGGGACATCTATTTCAAATTTTGGGAAGCCTGCTTAGTCCTCACATTCTCTCTTTCAAAGGAGAGTTTTTTCCTATAGTTTTTTTCTCTTTCTCCATTTATGGGAGAATCTTTTGTAAATGGATACTTGATCAAGCCTAGTTGCCTAGACCCATCCTTTTATCTCTGTTCCTAGGTTTCACTTAAGGGGGTATTGGTGCATTTTGTTTTACTTGCATTTAGTTTACTACTATATTGCATTATAAGCACATAGTTAGGATAAGCTCACTTAGGTAGTTGCGTTAATTAGTCATGTGCCTATGTTTTATGCACCTGATTGATACTTACCTAATCTTAGTCGAGTTACATTTCTTTTATCATGCTAATTCATCTAGACATCACTACTTATTATGCATGTCTAGATTTCGTTGGATCCATCTATCATGGATCTCTTCCTTTAGTTAGTTTCCACCTTTCATGTATTGCTTTGTTTTATATAAACACAAACTTCTTTGTACTTTATAACATCAACAACACCTGCTATTCAATATAATTATTTTGTTGTCTTATTTCTTTGCGTCTCTTCATTAACCTTGTTTATTTAGATTTTCTTGTGGAAGCTTTTGTTAGTTTGATGTTTCCTAGATCTGTGGAATATTTTATTATTCTTATAAAATCATCTATAAAAGATACATAGCACAACGACTTAGAAATGAAAGGAACATTAATAAGGCCAAATATATCTTAATGAATTAAGTCCAACACCCCAAAAAAATTATGAGAATTGGGATAAAACTAAGTCTGGTTATATTTTTTTGTATACACAATGTTTTACAAAAACCAAATTCAAGAGCACAATCATTCATCTCCTCAACCAGATAGATTTTTATATTTTAAGGTCTTTAGACCCTTCTCAACTATATGGCCCATTCTTTGGTGCCATTGCATTGTGTTCTTTGTAGGAAGTTTTCTCTCTAAAGCAAGAGCTTGCTTAGGTACCCAAAAATCATGAGCATAAAAAGTAGAAAGAACACTCGCCTTTGCTATTGATTCTGATGGTGAATGTGTAGATTTTGCAGATCTCTTCACTTCAGGGATAAAAGAACTATTGCATTGAACAATGCATGCATCTAGCTGAAACTTAGTGCCCATATGAACACTCCAAGTGAGCACCAAATCTCCTCGCACCATCTTACACCCTCCATTAGAGAAAACAACTTGCATACCTACATCATTGAGTTTGTTAATTGATAATAAGTTCCTTGCCAAACCAAGTATGTGCCTCCTTAGTAAATACAAAATCCTTCTGCCACATCTCTGAGAGTAGTGCAAGTGCCACCTCATTCATTTTGAGTTTCGAGATAGTGCTCCCGATTGTTATACCACAAGTCTAGCAAATAACACAAAAATGTTGCGCAACAATCCTCCTCCATTTTCACTCCAGTAGAGTGCAACTAGGTCATGACCATATTGATCATGCTAAAATGCTTGGCCATAGAACTACCATCATCCGTTCGCATGGTGTACAACTTATTTCTTAGGAAAAACTTGTTAACTAGGGATTTAACCAACTACAAGTCTCCCAACTTCTTCCAAAGAGCTTGCATGGTGGCTTCTTCATGTACATTTAACAAAATAGAATCCACCAATTAAAACCTAATGAGGCCCTTTGCCTTTTTGCCCGATAGATCTTAGTCAGCTTGTGAAATTGTAAGGGGTTTGAATCCAAATAAAATAGCTTGTAGATCTCTATCTATGATCATATCCTTCATCTGAGCTTCCACAACTTAAAGTTAACGCCTATAAATCTCTCCATCTCTATTCTTGTCGTGCTTTCCATTTTTATGCAACAAGATCTCCTTTTGCAGAAGCTCCCATTCAATCCAACATTAGTACAAAAAACCTTGCCCTTAACACTTAGGACTTGAGGCAATCAAGCTTTGATACCAAATGAGAGAAAACAAAAGTGCTGAATACTTTTATTACACTAATCTATGAGAGGAGCTATGTGCAAAAATTAAATTGATCATACAATTACAAGGAAATAAACTCAAAAGCAATATGCCATAACATAGTGATTCATGTGGGAAAAACCCCACTCCAAAACTTCAAAGCAACTTAATGTAATATTTAGTAGTTAATGGTTATAATGCATTGTTGAACACTTGAAATACTGAGAGGGGGGTGGAGGGGGGGTTTGAATTAGTATTCCCTGAAATTCAATAACCTAAAAGTGCATTACAAAACATCTCATTACACTTGCAAAAATGGAAAGAAACAAGTAAAGCATGCACCACAACAACCAACAGAAGAACACCAGATTTTACCTGGAAAACCTGGAAAAAACGACAATGAGGAGTAACTCACTATATATCATAACCGGTTACAATAGATCACAGTTTAAAGGACTCACTATCCACAAAATAGGAGGGCTCACTGCCCAAGGAAGATCACTTCTTCCCGAATTACAAATGTACATATAAAAATGGCTCACTGCTAGAGTTTGAATTGTTTACAATGCATCTGTTATATGTTGAAGACACAGTTCCTTGTTCTGCTCATAAAACTGACTTTACACACTTCATCACTCTTATGTGCATGCAGAAGATTTACATTACATTACCACAATCACATTATGCTTTACTCTTTACACACAAATACTGAATTGTCCTCTATATATATATACATATATATCTTCTGCAATCAGTCATACCAACAACTAGGTCAGCCTAAATGGATGAAACGTGTGACCCCAAAACTTGTCTGCTCAAAACTCCAACACACATGCCTTGCAGAAGTAGCCAAAGCGTGTTCTTCACCAAAATCGGTTGGCATGACCTATAGATACTCCCATGAATCCACTCCATTCATAATTCAATCCCGCACTATTCCAAAACCCTTAGGTTGGCACCACACAAACAAACTAATAAAGCAACAACTGAATGAACCAACTATTCATCCAAAACTTGATGTGCGGATCACCAAATCACTTGAAACTGGGAATGCACACACATCTAACATCTCCAAGAACTTCCTAAAATCCACAAAACACAATGATCATCCGCGGTGGAATGTCAAGCATTCCAACATGAACTCTGCAACTGTAACTCTATCTCTACTTAGCCCGATACTCTGTCATTAATATCTTCTGTTGCGGAAGACATAAAACTTTGAAATTTGGATAGGGACTTCTTCATTATGTACAATTATTACCTCAAAACTGCATGGCAAGATAATGCAATGCGAAACAATGCAAACCACAAAATTGTTCCTCTATTACATTGAAAATACACTATCTTAGTCTGGGACATAGCCAATTTCCCAAAAAACACTTAGTCTTCTTTGGACTATATACCTATTGATACACCATCAATTCTACAATGGGTTGACATCAATAACACCATACACCACCATGTTCATGTTGCCAACATACACTTGCAGAGTTTAAGCCTTTACAATAGTATTACTAACAAAAGATTTGGAGCAATTTTGACAACATAATAATACCAACAAACTCACTATGAAACCTCCATCTCAAACACCCAATGAATAGGAGAAGCAACACATGAAACCATCAAATGGTAAATAAGAAACCATGATTATTATTGTTAAGTTTCTGGATTGTAACTGTGTGAACTTTTTTTGCATCAACGTTTCGGATCATACTCCATGATCCATCATCAGGATGCTGAGCCAAGAGAGCAAGAAAGTGAAAACCATAAAAAACCATGAGCTAAAACCATAAAAAATGTGATGTCCAATTCAATGCCCAAATCCCAAGATGTGTCCATAGGCTAAAAATAACAAATTCCTTAATACTTGTCATAAGCTTGCCATAATCCACTCACCAACTCGGGCACTTTGTTGTGGCTTTATTATCTCCATTCAAAGATACCTCATGAAGATGTGTCATAAGTTGGTCAATAAGTGTAACTCCATATTACAGTGCTGTAATAGTTTATAGGTGCTCTTACATTTTGGATGTGAGAGGCCCAACTTTTGACGGCCGTAACTTTTGATCTAGGAAGCCAATTAAGCCCTTTTTTTAAAAAAATGAAATTTTTGAAGATATTCATGTAGTTGTAATTTGTTAGCACTAGTTAAAACCCGTTTTGATATTTTTTTGGGCCATAATTGACCTCTAGATGTGTGGAAATTGTATTTTTTTGTTCTTAACATAGGATGCAAAGTTGGTACACCTTTCTTAACAATTTGCTTCTATGATATCAATGGGATGAAAGATGAGATTACAAATAGGAGCTCCATATGTAGACAACTTCAATTACATCATGAGGTAGAGATCCATTACAATCCAATAACTAATGCTTGAATATGAGCTCCTTCAATAGATAAGTTCAATAACATCATGAGGTAGAGATCTGTCACAAATGTAATAATTATTGCTTGTCAACATAATTTACAATTTGTCAATTTCCAGTCAAGCGTTAAATATTTTCACACTAGCATTTAATTATTTCCATTGATATTCCTAAAAGTGAATAGTGGTTATCCAAGAGTCACTGAATTTTAGTCTTTTATCTCAATTTAAGTTATCGGGGTGCTTTCCATTGTCTGTAGCTTTCCTTAGCTTTATTTTATTAAATGATCTTCTTTCATGAAATTTTTGCATTCTATATACGAATGTCATGCCACAATGGGTGTGAGTGTTTTGCCAAAGTTTGTGTCTTATGCAGCTGTGATAAATGTCTTTGCGATGTTCTTGTATTCTTGGCTGAAAAGACTCACATGTTTCACCTATATAAGAATGGCCACAAACACAATCAATGCAATAAACTCCGCTATTCAACTTTGAATCAAGTCAACCTGAGCATGTCCCCATTTGTAGTTTAAGTTTATGGTATGGAGATAGATTATATGTTGTGCTATCTCAAAACTATGTCAATTTTATTTAAGATACCTGGTGATGATGCTAAATGGTAGACATGCTTTCGAAAGCTCCATCATGTCGCCCTTAGTTTGGTCATGTAACTTTTGTCCATACTTTTGAAAACAATGGAGGTTTTTTTCATAGATATTGTTTTTAGGAAAAATCAACATCACCAGGTATAATGAAATCTAAGAAAAAAAATGGACAACTTTCTCCAATTTCACAAGAGAAATGAACAAGTGATGCCTAAATCTTAGTTATAATACATCACTAATTCTATAAAAATCTAGAAAAATGGCCTGAACCCACTGTTTTTTTATGACTGTATATGTCCAAGTGTGATTTTGATTTCAGTAATCTGTATTTACTTTTTAACGGGTAAGTTTTATCAACATTTGAAACTTTATGAATTTATTATGGAGTATTAGTACTGTAGATTCTACTTACATGTGACCTCCAACCAAGGTGAAACTTCTGGATAAAATTTCAAAATGTACTCTCATGCAGATCAAGTCTAAAGGAGTGACGATGACAGCCTTGCTTGCAAAAGCTGTTGCCCTTGCTTTAGCTAAACACCCAGTGGTGAATGCAAGCTGCAGAGATGGTAAAAGTTTTACGTACAATGGCAACATTAACATTGCAGTTGCTGTAGCTATAGATGGAGGCCTAATCACACCTGTACTTCAGGGTGCAGACAAGGTCCCTATAATAGATCCAACCATTTTTTGTGTTTGATATCTTAAATTCTATGTTGTTTTTATTTTGTAGTCTTGGGCATTAGCACTATTCATGGATGACATTTATAATGCAATTAAGTGCATTGATTAAGCTGTGTAGAATTGATGTTTTGTATTTAGGTTGATATCTATACTCTCTCCAGGAAATGGAAGGAATTAGTTGATAAGGCTCGAGCAAAGCAACTGCAACCTCAGGAATACACCACAGGTTTGCCCAAGTGGTAGATTTGGATTTTGAAGTTGTATTTGACCTCCCACTAAGTCATCTCCTTGTCTATAGCATCTGGCCATGTTAACAAAAAAACTTTCATTGGGTGCTTTTTATGTTTTACACATTTTACATGCATTTGATTGGTCATTCTCGAGTCCATAAAGCTAAATATTCTATTTGCAGGGACTTTCACTCTGTCCAATTTGGGCATGTTTGGTGTGGATCGTTTTGATGCAATTTTGCCTCCTGGCACTGTAAGTATGCTTGTAAATTTTCTGTCTTCAAAGGGATGGTGTTTTTTGAGGTTGTCTCTGATGTATTTACATCTGACAGGGAGCAATTATGGCTGTGGGGGCATCTGAACCGACTGTTATTGCAACTGCTGATGGATTAATTGGAGTTAAAAACCAAATGCAGGTAAGGCAGTCTTATATTTTGGTCAGGATAATTAATCTGGTATTGGATCATATGATGTCTTCTGATATTTACTAAGCTCAAATAACAGTAACCTAAGAGATTTGTGCATCTGAATGTGTTAAAGAAATTTGTAACATAGTAGTCATGGTGAATGTAAGCTTTGTTGGCACTAATATGGAATATCATTGTATTCAGGGAAACTTGACAATTATATTGAAACTTAAACACATAGATGCATTTAACTGATGGGCATGCAACTGAATGTGATTAAATTATTCAGTGTGCCAACACCCTTTATTGACATCTTATTGTTATCCCTCAGGTCAATGTCACAGCAGATCACAGGATTATATATGGTGCCGATCTGGCTGCATTTTTGCAAACACTTTCAAAAATTATTGAGGACCCCAAGGATCTCACTCTGTAGACCTTTTTTGAACCAAGTCTTTTTCTGCATTGAACCGCATTTCCAAGGTTCATATTTCAAAATTTCTTTTTATGTTTTACATTTTTATTTGTTAGCAAAGAGAATATTCCCTTGTGCCGTTTCGATATTCACAAGATGGGCACTGATTTAGCTTTTGGAATAAGAGTAGACAGTTCCATACAGAATTATTTTGTTGTGCGTTGAGCTTTCTTCAAAGTTGATGTGTCTACTCTCAAATATTACTTGAAGAAGGGAGTTTTGGCAAGGAACCCTCTCAGGGTCATAATGACTAGGATAGCCATGAAGATGGCTTTTATTTGTGATTTCACACCTCTTTGTTTCTAGACCATCACATGGGAAGATTTATATGTTTCTAGCAGGCATTTGAGAAGATGAGGAACAGGTTTTGACTGCTATGTCAATTTTTTTATGTTGGAATCGTTGAAAACTTCCCATTATATTTGAAGTTAATATATTGAATTGTCAAAGATTAATTATTTCACGATTCTTGATAGAATGATTGAAATAGATATTTTTCCTCAATCAAGTATATAGTTTTTGTCACTGCATGAACATGTTTCTGACCATCTTCTATGCGGCAATACAGAATCTGATTTGCTTTTTGGGCAATTTAACCGATGTTGAATGTTTTCTGTCCCAACAATATACAATGTAATATGTAAGTTTCTGCACAAGCCGCTGCATTATCACAATGATTATGTTCAATCAACTTTTTAACGGATTCCTAAAGAAACCACCTGCCCTTATTAATCAGCTAACAGCCTAACACTATTGCTTACCACTTCATACATAACCAATACAAAAATATAAATTTGAAACAAAATAGTTTATCTACTTGATAGGACATACAGTGTTTTAGATAAAATGAATAAGTGGAAAATCAAATTCTATACATCATTATTTTCTGGAAAAATTGGATCCTACAATAGAGATCTTTGAATAGAATAGAATATTTGAAATGGAGGAGTTTTCCAATTGCTAGGGCATCTAAAAATGAGTGTTCTAGAACCTAGGGTTTTATAGTTGGTGTTTTTCAATGCTTAGCGAGAATAATTTGGATGGTTTCGCTCATCCAAATTTAGTGTTAGCATGGTTGCAATCATCCTATCAATTGTATGCCCTAGATATAGACTGGTAGTATAACTCACCTAAAAAAATCGTTCTACGCAATTTAGAAATTCAATCAAGAATGAATAACACACAAGGAGGAATGCGCTTCCATGATTAAAAAATATCATGCTTTATTGCTCCATGGAACAGTTTTGGAGGACGCACCTTGATCAAAGTCCTCAATTTCCTCTAGTAAATAAGGTGCATGGGTTTGGGAACAGACGACGAGTCCTGTCTTTGCAAAGGATTATTTTTTAAAATGAAAAAGTCATTAAGTGCGACTTTGAAAACATATCGTTTTAAAGAAGTTATCACAAGTTATAGAAAATCATGTAATTTCACATAGTGCAAAATATACGCGACAGTGTATAAATTAGGGGCCAACTTTATAATTGTATTTGAAAAAGTTATTTTCAGTACTTAAATGGTTAAAATGATTTTTCTTTGCTTCGACACATTCGATTAATCTTATAAAAAATGGATGGGTGTGGCTCCAAATAAAATTTGTAGTTGTTTTTAAGGTGTCCAACTAATGGATCTTTCTCTTAACTGTTAGGTTTTTGTTTTATCCAATTCTTTTGTGTATTTTATTTATTCAAAGTTTCTTTGTTTAATTGTTGCTACTTTTGTTTTATCCATATTTTACTTCATGATCTATTTTTTAATTTCATAATATACTTCTTTTCTTATGTTTAATATCAAATTTTAAAGTTTATTAAACTAGTCTTAGAAGTACCAATCTAAAAATCATATGGTTTAAATCCAATAAGAGTTAAAAAGGGAATGAGGACTGATGTTTTAATCTTGCTCTTGTGTATTTTGTGGGAAAGTTTTATTAATTTTTTTTTTTTTTAAAATTAGTAGGAAAGGGCAAGCATATAAGATCAAGGCAAGTTCCTACATCTCACTTGCCCTCATTCTTATGTGATGTAGGAGCATTTTGGGATCAAGCAATCTTGCATCACCCAAAATGAGTTTTCTTTCATTTTATTGTATTTTTACGTTGAAGTGTAGTTTGGTTTTGTGCAATTTTGGTTGTGTTTGGGAGTTAGATTAATTGATAATGCTATTGTAAAGGTGGTGGTATGACATTGGTGTCATTTTATAGGCACATTGGGTGCTCACCACAAAGACAAACCTTGCAAAACTGAAGAGTGAAAGAGTATAATTCGTCAAAAAGAGTGAAATATATATATATATATATATATATATAGAGAGAGAGAGAGAGAGATAATTAGATCAAAAAGAGTGAAATATATATATATATATATATATATAGAGAGAGAGAGAGAGGAGAGAGAGAGAAGTTGTTGGAAGATGAAGAGTCCATTTTTTGAAGCTTTAAGCTTTAGTTACATAGATAGGTGGTGCTAGAGTTTAAACTCTTCCATTATCTAAACATCATTGGAAGGTAAAGGGCATAACCTTACAAAACTAAAGAGTGAAGAGTATGATTTTTCAAAGAGAGAAATAATACTGGGAGAGAGAGAGATTTGAAGCTTTGGTTATAGATAGGTGGTGCTAGAGTTTAAAGTTATCTAAAAGCATCATTTGGAAGGTAAAGTCCTTAACCTTAGCTTTAAAAAGATAGTAGAGAGTATGATTTTTCAAAGGTAAAATGTGTGGAGAACCTTGGAAGATGGAAGTCCAGTCCATTTGAAAGCTTTTGGTTTAGAGATAGATAGGTGGTTTAAACTAGAAGTTCATAACTTACTTCCATTTTTGGAAACTTTAGTTAAATGGGTGGTGCATCATTGGAAGGTAAGTCATAACCTTATAAAATAAATAATAGTGAATTATGATTTTTCAAAGAGTGAAATGTATATGGAGAGAGAGAGAGAGTGTGTGTGTGTGTGTGTGTGTGTTTGTTGGAAGATGAAGAGTCCATTTTTGAAGCTTTTAAGTTATAGATAGGTGGTGCTAGAAGTTTAAACTCTTCCATTCTCTAAACATCATTGGAAGGTAAGTCATAACCTTACAAAATTAAAGAGTAGAAGAGTATGATTTTTCAAAGAGTGAAATGTAGAGAGAGAGAGAAAGAGAGATTGTGGGAAGATGAAGAGTCCATTTTTTTATACACAATTAGTTTTAATGAATGCAAATGAAAGGAATTGTAAAGATGGTGAGACTTGAAGATGAGGGTAAGAATAGTGGTTCATAGGCATAGTTAGGCTTATAAAAGGGGTTAGATTGTACCACTAAGAATCTCTACAAGTAGGTTGAAATCTCATTGAGTGGGGTACTATAGGTTATTGGATTCCATAAATTTTGGATTATTCAATATATTGTACATGTCTACTATAGTAATAATATATGAGTGTGTTTTGGTGATTCTTCATTATTCTTCATTTCTTATTTTTTCGTGGGGTAACTCTAGGAATCTATTAGTATGTTATTCATTTGACCTACTTGCAATTTATGCAAGTCGTATTAGGTAGGAGTCAAGTCTTGTGAATGAAAGTTGTGCGAGCTCCATAATAGAGTACACATGTGTGTTGCATTATAGGTGGACTAGAGGAGCTAATACTCATATAGGAAGAAGAGTAAGAAACAACCAATGTGGTGGAACAATGTGTGGCAAACTTTGTTGATGTGTTGAGATCCCTTTAGGAAGGATCAACATCATTGAGATTATGAAAAGAAGAGAAGTTGTAACAAAGAATGCTAGTGAGGATGAGAGAGAAGATACTATGACCATTGGACAAATAAATTTAAAGAGGAATTCACGATAATAGATAAATTTAGTAAAGACATATGATAGTCATAAACAAATTGAGGTTCATTCTCCCAACCTAGCAAGTAGCTTAAATCCAAAAGCATTGATAGAGGAGATTGTAAGTGTGGAATAAGTAATGAGTAAAATAACTAAAAACACTTCTTAATAAGACATTTTATCAAAGATTCAAAAGCAATTAAACTAATTTAAAGCAAGAATCTACTGAAAACGTCATATTGTTCTCTATCTATAAAGATTTATTAAATCATGGGGCTCTCAGATTTGGTAAGCATTGTGACTGTTAAAATGCCAATCTAGAGAATGAGATGTTGCTAAATGCAATAATCTAATCTTGTATGGTGATTTCTAGATGATATGATGAAGCTACTGTAATCTATGCTGACATGAATATGATAAAAGGAAGCTACAGTGATCTATGATGCAACTATGATATCGATTCTATAATATGATTGCTATTGCTAAGATGCTTGATTGTTTGATTGCTATGCATGCAGAGCAAGTCTGCACGAAGTCGGGATCCATGTCCTGCTTCAGAAGGTTGTATATATAGATTTCCCGACAACATCCTGTGATGTGGCAGCACAACAAAGGTCAGGATTTGGTCTGGAGGATTGAATTGTCAGAGATAAAAAAGCTTGAGCTGATCATGGGGATTGTTCCTCCCCAGAAAAACATCTTGCCAGAGGATTGGAAGAATCAGAGGAAGGAGATTGACAAATTGATTTCCAATTTGTCTCCAATTTGTTTCCACAACTTTCCCGTGAATGCCAGTTGAATTAAATTAGATGTTTTATATCTAATTTGATAGGTAAAATATGATGAGCTGTAGAAATATGAATATATTTGAATATTTGGATTTATTCAAATTTAGGAAGAAATAACAATTATTAATAAACAAATATTTTTTTTGATATTGTTTATTTAATAAAAGAGAGATAAATGATAATTAAATAAAACTATTGAAGTTTGATTATTTAATTAAGATAGAATAATCAGAAGAATATATATGTAAATTAAATAAATATTTCTATTTATTTAATAGTAGAAGAATTTGATAATAATAATTAAATAAAACAAAGTGAAATTCGTTTATTTAATTAAGACGAAATAAAAGAGAATAAAGATTGAAGGATTTAGAAGATGAACTATATAAATAAATATTTCTATTTATTTAATAGTAGAAGAATTAAAGGTTAATTAATCAAATAAATCACATTTAATTAATTAGATTATTTAGACTATTTTTAGATGTATACATTTTGCCCCTCTTTGAAGTGATGTGTTTACGCATTGCTTCAAAGAAAATTTTGCTGTTGCTGCTAGTACTGACGAAATTTTTTCAGTATGCCCTAGATGTTGATTTTGCATATGATGATGAATATATGCCCCTCGGAAGATAAATTGATGAATTTTTTTTTTGGATTTTTGGAATTTTTCAATTTTTTCGTGATTTTCTAATGATTTTTTATAAAGATTTTCAATTTCAATGATGCAAAATTGATTTATCTCCTGAAAAAGAAGATTGAGCCTACCAGATAGATTAAATTGATGCCCTGTTTTGCCTCCTTGTGTTTGATGATTGCTAATCACTTTAGTCGATTGTTTGATATGATGATAGGATGATGATTAACCTCATGATAGGCGAGGATCAATAATAGGATGATGATGATTGACCACATGATAGGTGAGGATCAATAATAGAATGATGATGATTGACCCAATGATAGGTGAGGATCAATGATAGTTTGATGATTGACCTCATGATAGGCAAGGATCGATGATAGAATGATGATGATTGACCTCATGATAGGTGAGGATCAATGATAGATTGATGATTGACCTCATGATAGGTGAGGTTCCATGATATCTTGATGATTGACCTCATGATAGGGTGAGGATCAATGATAGATTGATGATTGACCTCATGATAGGTGAGGATTAATGATAGATTGATGATTGACCTCATGATAGGTGAGGTTCAATGATATCTTGATGATTGAGCTCATGATAGGCGAGGATCAATGATAGCTTGATGATTGACCTCATGATAGGTGAGGATCAAATGATAGATTGATTGATAGGTTGATTGATATTGATTGATAAGCTTGCTGATTTGCGATATGGTATGATCATAGGAGGATTTTAAAATTCTTCAGTCTCAGGAACGCTTTCCAAAGACTTGGGACATGATTCCACCTCTTGATGCAAGCCGATTGAGATATTATCAGTCGATGTGGTTTATCAACTTTGATTGACATGCCCCAATATAGGATTGATTAATGTACTAAGACTTGATGATGTACCGAGACCTGATGTATACATTGATTCAGTTGATACATGATGATTATTTTGTCATGTTATTGATTTTCCAGCCTTGGAACATCTTAAATACAGATGCAAACTAATATGGATGCAATCTACTTTAACCATGCAAATCTAAAGATGCAAAGGTTGTCATCCTAACAGTCGATTTGTCGTGCTTTTATCATCATTGAGCCTTTAAAATATTGAAAGTGAGTACAAGCACCGATGGTATAATTTAGACCATGATGACCTTAGTACTACTTTCACGATGTTTGATATTGCAAGTTAACACAAGCATCGAGGTATAATTAAACCAAGATGACCCGAGCATTTCTTGCGTAAACAAACAAGAATGAATCATTTTATTATGTGAATTGGAATGTCATCAATAATACTTTGTGGAACACGTCTCGTGACAATTCACACAATAATAATGATCAACTCACTAACAGTAGACAAAGAAAATACCATTCTCCTTCCTAGCTTCTCTAGTTCAATACATCATCAAGTTGCTCCAAAGAAATGATAACAAAAATCAAAATACAACATTTGAACATTCAAGCTAAAGTGATAAAATCATGATTCAAAAAAATATCATCCATCTAAAGTTTATTTTGATTGATTTGATTTTAGCTGTTTGATATGGATGGTTGATTTTCTTAAATGTTTTGATGTTTGATGTATGTTCAATGTTGAGTTTCCCTATGATCATTGTGTTTGCCTCGTTGTCATACTGTTGTTTGCCTGTTTGTTTAAGCTCAAAGTTTATTGCCCCTAGTGAGTTTAGGATTTTTCCCCCAAGCTAGGGTGAGACACGACCACATTGCCAGGATATGTACATGAGGTTTTATTGCACTTTTTCAAATTTTATGACTTTTTGGTTTTTTTGATTTTTTTTTACTTTTATGTTTTCTTGATTTTTTAGGATATTTAAGATGAAATGAGATGATATGACTGATTGAAGGAACAAGATTCCCCACAATAGGGGTAATGCAACCATGGATAAATGATAGATCAAAATGAAAGATTCACTGCAAAACATGTCAAACAAGCAACATATCTCTTGTCAAAAGATGATAATGGTTGATTGATTAAGATGCCAAGAATGATTGATTCCATAAGGAATGATGATGTTAAGTAATTAGAATCACTAATTTTCTCTAAGTATGATAAGATTGATGATTGTTGATGATTGATTGAAAAAAGATATGAGGATTTGCATGATAAAATTCAAGGTTGCAAAAGGACATGGTGACATGGATTTTGATAAGCTAGGAGATATGGAATGGAAGAAAGCAAGGATAAAAATAATGAATGGTGTGATCAAGATCAACTAGATAAGATACATACATAAGGCCCAAGTATTTTGCCCCTATTCCTCATCAAGACCAAGTAAAGGAAGAAAGGATGTATTTAGTAAGAATGATGGAATATGGATAAGATGAAAGATATGGTATGGAAGATATGGATAAATCGTATAGGATAAGATATATGATGTTCAAGAAGATCCTTAACCTTGTCAAGATCAAAGGTGGAAATATAAGGAATGAGCATATAAAGGATAATGACCATGAATGATAAGATGGACGAAACTTGTCCCTAAGTGTAGAGTGCAAGAGGAATATGGAAGATAGGATATGGATGATAGGGAGATGGAGGAAGGACTTAAGCATCAAGTTTCACAACCAAATATCCCTCAAAGAAACCATGGCAATGGGAATTAGACTCCTAAATGTTGGTAGATTAATAATATGATGGAAGAATCTAAGGACTTATGTAAAGGTTTGGATTAAAGGAGAATGATGGGGGATGCATGTTGGCTAATGGATAGGAGGTTGGAAGGCTTGTTGATGGATAGATGGAAAGGATGGAAAGATCAACGTTGACACACACCTTGAAGGGTGGTGGAGTGATGGAGGAAAAATGAATTTGGAAGGTGATAGGTTATTAGATGGAAAATTGGAGGAAGCTTTTGGATTAGCAAATTTAGATGCCAATTTAGATTTTATTGCTTCTATGAGAATTTTAGGAATCCACATGACTTTTGACTTTGATTTTTTCTTTGTGGGCCTTTGTGGCCTTTGACATTTTTCTTTTTGATTTATGGACCTTTGTGGTCTTTAAAAATTTCCTTTTTTCTTTGATGGGCCTTTGTGGCCTTTTAGATTTTTCTTTTGATTTTGGATCAAATTTTCTTTTATTTTTGCATGTCTCTTCGAGGAGACATGTTGATCCTTTGATACATGTGGATTTTGATATAGAAGCTTTTGATATTTGGCACCCAAATTGCTTCCAAGAGCAATGGGAGGGGTGGATTGAGATGAATGGTATGGTATCGAAGATATGGATAAGTTAATGTGGGTAGAATTTTTAAAGGGCATCAAGGATGTGTGCCTTTGTTGTTCTTGAGAAATAGGATATGGACCTAGGATAGAGGGAAGGTTTGATGGACTAGGATGAGGACCTAGGATAGATCAAATGTTTGATGAATTAGAATGAGGACCTAGGATAGATGGAAGGTTTGATGAACTAGGACACTTAGGCATATAATCAAGGTTGTGGTGATATGGGTTTCTTTGAACAGAAAGGGGTTCTAGGATACCTTGTTCACGAAGGCCTAATCCTTTTCCTTTGTAATTCATACTTTGACACATTCTTTTACTAGTGGGATATGTATTGTTTGTCAAACAAGATGCGAGTCCATTTTGGGGAGGATATGATATGGATGAGACAATAGGTGTTGGAAGTAAACCATAATGGATAAAGGTGGAGGATCCCAATTTATAGGTGTGGGGTTCATGGATAGCTTGAATAGGTGTGATAGGCTCTTGACATGGGGATGATGGGGTGTTTTGATCTTGACTTGGAAAAGGATTATGAAGTGGTATGAAAGGCATATTTTGATCATGAGAAGGATAAACATCTTCATGGGATGAAAGGGTATCCTTGAATGGAAGCATATCTTGATCTTGATGAGGAAGGGAATCATGAGATTTTGTAGAAAGCATGTCTTGATCATTAGTTGGTAAGACATCATTAGATAGGATGGAAGAACTATCATGCTCTTGTGATGCAATAGAATCATGAGATGGTATGGATTGATTAGATGATGTGGAAGAAGAACTTGGAAGGATCTCTCTTGAGATGGAAGGGAATTATTTTGGATGAAAAGTGAAAGGAGGGGATCATCATAAGATTCTTGAGAAATGGGATCTTGATCAAAGATTGGAAGAATTTGTGGAATTTTGATATCATTGGATGGAATGGAAAGAATATTTTGATCTTGACATGTAGGGGAGTCTGTGCTAGCATGCTTTGGATTGAGAGATTGACATGAATCATTGGATGTTGAAGATATGATAGAAGAGGATGATTGGATGGAATTGTTAACTTGAGTGAAAGAATCTTGAGGTTTATTTTGGCTTATGGTAGATGGAGATAAATGCATGACATGATAGGATTGCTCAATATCATTTGTGTTTGAGGACTTAGATTTGGGCTTATTGAACTTTTGCAAAAATTCAAAGACATTAAACTTGGATGATGTAGTTTTTGGTGGAGAAGGTGTCATGTCCATTGTTTGGTCAAGAGGATATGGGTAGATGTCGAGCAACATATATCTTTCTGTGGTTTCTCTTTGTATGTCTTGCAATTGTTGTTGAAGATGTTCCATCTACTAAGTTAAAGCATTCAATTGATCCTCATCTATTTCAACCAAAGTGGTTTGAGTTTCAATTTCTTGTTCTTTGGAATTTTAGTCTTCACGACCTTGTTAAAATGGACATACAAATGTTATTGTTTTCAATAAAATTTTGATCTTAGTTTTGGTATAGTGTCAAGGATATTAACTTAAGTCAAATAGAATGATAAATTCTATTGATTAGACTAAGTTGATAAGTTTGATTATTCAGCTTTGTTTCTTTGATTAGGATGGCTGATCCTAAAACTTAACTTACTAATCAAATGTGTTTGATTGAGACACTTTTGGATGGTAGATCTTGGTTTGATTTAAACAAATTCAATTGTAAAGTCCAGTTTATGCAGGTTTAAGACTCTTTTTTGATTTAGGAAGGTTTTTATTCTGAGAAAAATCTAAATTTTGATGTCCATTGTCTGACATGAGGTAAAAATAACTCTCTGGTTTTTTATTTTCTAAATGTGCTATAACAAACCTCAGATGCGCTAAAACAGACTGTGGATGCGCTAAGATATTGGTGGATTATGGTGACAAACTGTACAGATGCCGTATAAGATAAGATGTCGTATAAGATAAGACAAATGCACTAAAACAATGTTTGTATGCGCTATTTGGAAGGAAAATGTGCTAAAAGACTGGGTGTATGCGCTAAAACAGACTGTGTATGCGTTAAACTGGAATTTTTTAGTATGTTCACAATTTTGTCCATTTGTTCTAGTTTTTCTCAATAAAAGGATTGATTTCAGGGTGTAATTTTCTGAACCATGGACATTTTGATAGGGTATTTTTCTATCAAATCTTTGAATTTGATGATCTAATTAGATGATACCTTTGAAAAATAACTTAACACACATAAAAGCAAGTTTGTAAATGTTGTTTCAGATTCTTATGCATTAAACATGTAGTGAGTGTTCTAGAATATGGTCTGATTCTTTCAATTTCCACAAGTTTTGACACAAATACAAATAGTTCAAACACTTTTATATCTCAAGTAGGTCACTTAGAATATCATAGCCCACATCTTAAAATTGCATTGACTCACACAGTTGTGTCACCCCCTAGAGGGCGCTTGTGTTTTTGTCTTTTCCAGGTGTGTACTCAAAGTTAGATTTCTCAATCCCTGGAGCAAACAGTCCTTGGCAATTATATGGTGAGTGTCTTGGGGGAAAATTCTTCCCTCCCCTTGCACTATGATATAAAAAGTGTTTGGAAGCTAAATTCAGTGAGATATTAACTTAAAGTTCATAGATAGGGTATCCGTTCAGAGCAGCAAATAATAAACTCCCTTAGGAGACCTCCCAATCTTTAGAACAAAGATTTTGGGATGGTTATCTTGCATACTTTCATTGAATGTGGGTTTCCCTAGATTCACTTTTGTTTTATAGTGGGTTGGAAAACCTGGCTTTGGTTGTTCCCACTCAGGTTGTTCTCGTAGGGTGAGTACTTTTTTCCACTACAAGCAGCCTTCTAAAGGTTTTAATAAAGCATAAAAAGTGAGTCTCGCATTTTGATCACCCAATGAAGGGGAGAGCATAGGCCTATCACTTCAACCACAGTATAAAAGGTGCTCAATTAATCCTTTTACTTAAGCTAGATGTCTAAATTAAACAATGAGTTCTTTTTTAAAACATCAAACTTGAGTGTGAAGTTGTTTGTTCAATTTTAATCCAAATCCAAAAACTAGTGAGTTTCTAATGTTCTTTTTAACCAACTTTGACAAAGCTTGTGTAGATGGTTAATTTTAAGCCCAAAGTAATGCTAGTTGGTCCTAAAGCATGAATGAAAAATAACATATGATGGGTTATTTTCCCATGAGTGTTTGAAAACACTATTACAATGGATATCAAATGCTTTTTCTTTCACTTCAATGCTCCATGTTCTTCTTAAAACCTACAATAAATGCTCAAAATGTTAGATGAGATCAAGAAATAAGAAGATATAAGGCTTAGATGAATGATTAAGCATAAAAACCTTAAAACTTAGACCAAGTTACAATGTGATTTGACTTTAAATGTAAAATTGAAAATTTTAAATCTACAAAAATAGATAAATACCTACACCATTGCATAGCTTATGAAATTCTACCCTATTTCAAATTTTTTTTTTTGAAAAAGACCTATGTATGACCAAGATATGGCCATTTTAAGTTTGACTATAAAACTGCTAAAACAAATATCTGTCGTTAAAACAGTAATGGATGCACCAAAAGAAGTGTCAGCCAAAAGCGCCAAAAGAAGAATCCTTGGATGCGCTAAAAGAAGTTAGTCATGAAAAGCGTCAAAAGAATAAAGAAGTGTCTAATGTGCCAAAAGAATCCTTGGATGCGCTGAAAGATTTGTCGTATGCACTAAAAGAAGTGTCAGAAGCGTCAAAAGAATAAAGAAGTGTCCAATGCGCCAAAAGAATCCTTGGATGCGCTGAAAGATTTGTCGTATGCACTAGAATAGTCTTTGGATGCATTAGAAGATTTGTCGAATGAGATATAAGAACTCTCGATTGCGCGAAAATAGAAACACACTGAAATCTGCAAATGCACTTTTCTAGAAAATTTTTAAAACTGGGGCTTTTGCCCCACAGTGGGCTCCAAAATGTAAGTGTGGAATAAGTAATGAGTAAAATAACTAAAAACACTTCTTAATAAGACATTTTATCAAAGATTCAAAAGCAATTAAACTAATTTAAAGCAAGAATCTACTGAAAGCATCATATTGTTCTCTATCTCTAAAGATTTATTAAATCACGGGGCTCTTAGATTTGGTAAGCATTGTGACTATTAAAATGCCAATCTAGAGAATGAGATGTTGCTAAATGCAATAATCTAATCCTATATGGTGATTTCTAGATGATATGATGAAGCTACTGTAATCTATGTTGACATGAATATGATAAAAAGGAAGCTACAGTGATCTACAATGCAACTATGATATTGATTCTATACTATGATTGCTATTGCTAAATGATATTGCTATTGCTAAGATGCTTGATTGTTTGATTGCTATTCTTGCAGAGTAAGTTTGCACAAAGTTGGGATCCATTTCTTGTGGAGAAAGGTTGTATATATAGATTCATAGCAACATCTTATGATGTGGTAGCACAAAGAAAGGTCAAGATTTGATCAGAGGATTACACAGAGATGAAGAAGCTTGAGCTAATCACGGGGATTGTTCCTCCCAAGAAAAAACATCTTTCCAAAGGATTGGAAGAATTAAAGGAAAGAGATTGAAGAGGATTGCTTGTAAGTTTGTCTCCAATTTGTCTCCACAACTTTCCCGTGAATGCTAATTGAATTAAATTAGATGTTTTATATCTAATTTGGTAGGTAAAATATAATGAGCTATAGAAATATGAATATATTTGAATATTTAGATTTATTCAAATTTAGGAAGAAATAACAATTATTAATAAAAAATTATTTTGATATTGTTTATTTAATAAAAGAGAGATAAATGATAATTAAATAAAAACTATTGAAGTTTGATTATTTAATTAAGATAGAATAATCAGAAGAATATAGATGTAAACTAAATAAATATTTCTATTTATTTAATAGTAGAAGAATTTGATAATAATAATTAAATAAAACAAAGTGAAATTCGTTTATTTAATTAAGACAAAATAAAAGAATAAAGATTGAAGAATTTAGAAGATGAACTATATAAATAAATATTTCAATTTATTTAATAGTAGAAGAATTAAAGGTTAATTAATCAAATAAATTACATTTAATTAATTCGATTATCCAGACCATTTTTAGGTTTATAGAGAGATAATTGAGATGGAGAAATATTTTGAGTTTGAATCAATTTAGGACCCCAAAGATTAAAGTATGTGAGC
This sequence comes from Sequoia sempervirens, assembly GCA_007258455.2. Lineage (NCBI taxonomy): Eukaryota > Viridiplantae > Streptophyta > Pinopsida > Cupressales > Cupressaceae > Sequoia > Sequoia sempervirens. The sequence continues at coordinate 22,508 of VDFB02277494.1, forward strand.
ACAAAGTTGAGAAAAAATGTTAGATCATGGTGGGACTTAATGCAAAGTAAACATGTTAAGAAAGACATAATATTATATACTAGGACTATGTGGTCAAGAATCTCAAGGGGAAGTTCATGCCATACAATTATAGAATGGAAATGTTTGCAAAACTCCAAAATCTATGCCAAAAAGAGACATTCATACAAGAATATTTAGATGAATTTGATAGACAACATTCAAGTTGGTCAGATACATGATATGATGAGGAGAAAGTACCCAAGTATGTTAATGAGTTGGTGGATTTTCAATTTGAAACATTTTTAATATATATTTTATAGAAGAGGCCTACCAAGTATCTCTCAAAGGAGAAAAGATGTCTTGCACACTATAAAATGCAAAAGAAAAGGGTGGAGGTAGAAGGAAACAATGAAAATGAAAGATTTGAGTTTCACAAAGAGATCAAAAGGAAAGAAGATTTCAAGTCAAAGGAAAATGAGGTTGAATAGTATGTTGCTTCATAGGGACCTAATACAAATATGAATAAGTAGGTTGTCAATCATATGAGTGTTTGGAAGCTAAATAAAAGTAGCATCATTGGAAAAAATGATTGCATGTTGTATAGGTCAAAGATGAGTGAAATAGAAAGTGTAGCCTGAAAGCATGGAGAAATTTAGATGATGCATAAAGTGTTTCTCAAGCTTACTAAAGAGGATAATGAACCATAGTTGATGATGAACATCTTCCACACCAAGTGAAAGTTAGGTAGTAAGTGTTGCAGGTTGATAACTAGAGGCAACACAAACAACTTGGTGTTTACTAAGATGGTTCATAAATTGAGATAAGGGGTTATCACACAATCCACGCCATATATTGTATCTTGCTTAGAGAAGGGACAAGGTTGTATTATGTATTGGAGATTACACATATGAGGTTACATTTTGCATAGATTTTTTGAAAAAGCATATGAAATCTAGTTGTTAGAAGGATTAGGTATCCCCTTGATATTAAATGTGTTGCTCTTTATTCTTTTATTTTATGAAAAATGATAGAATTAAATAAAATCATATATATAAGAAAATGAGTATAGAACAATGTAGATATCAAAAGAGTAAAGAGATAGAAATAAAACATATCCTTGATAAGTGCGTTGAAAAGAAGACTAGGTAGAGTAAGAACAAAGAATATCTCATTCATTGGAAGGCTTAAGATCTAGAAGAATATTTATGGAATAAAGTGGAAGTAAGTTGACTTGGGGGTCCAAATCAGTCATCAATGTACTCCATTTTTTGAGCACCAAGCTCAAAAACTTTTCACTTTAGATGTTTGGTGTAGGAGCATCGTAGGGGTCAAACAATTTTGTTCTAACTTTTTTGAAGTGAGCATTGTGATTTTTGGTGTGTAGTTCTAGTTATGTGTGTTTGGGAGTTTAAGTAATCTCCATGTTTCCATGAAGGCCATTAGTTGTGACATTGGTGCCACATATAGGTCCACACAAATTGAAGCATACTCTTACATAAGAGTTGATAGATACAACCCTTGAGGCATTAAAGAGTGAAGTGTACAACCCAATAGAGAGTGAAATGTACAGTTTGATGGGAGGGAGAGTATGATTAGATAGAGATAATGATGTTAAGATAATGTGTGCTATTCACTTTGCATATCATAAGGTCTATTATAACTTAATTGTTTGTAGATGTGCAAATAATTTTTCTCTCCAATAATCATAAAATGGACAAAATGAGACACCCATGTGAAGGTGGAGACATTTAATTAGTTTACTATTCTTCAAGGACCTAGAAATATTGTAATGAGGCATCCATGAGGGGATTACACAATTGACTTTTAAGAGCATCTTCTATTATGAGTGGGTGTAAGTTGCCATTGGTACTTCATGAGAAAATGTTGGGGAGTTACTTATGCCACCTTACATAATGGAAGTCAATGATTCTTATGTAAATTATTATCTATTTCAAGATTGCTCCACATGTGAGAATCGTGAGAGTTCATACCATGGTACTTTGGAACTTTGTTTGCTCTATGAATGTAATGCAACTATGTTAATTGGCAATATATTTACTTGAAGTGCTTTGGAGGTTGTTTTTTTTCTAAAATAATTTTTCTAGGGTATATTTGTGTCTCATATCTTCTTGTGGTTGCTTCTATTCTTCTCTTTTTTGCATTCCTTTCCAAGTATTGTATACATATAAGAATGCTACTATTTTTTTAGATTTATTTTTGTAATGTTCTCCTTGAAGAATTAATGTGTTTGGAAAATAATACAGGTTGATCAAACAATTACCTAGATAACCCATGAGATAAAATCATGCATACAAGCTTACACAATAACCATATGCAAAGATCAAAGGCATCATAAGATTACATGATATATACCTTGGAAAAATCCTTGAGAGAAAAACCAAACCTCCAAAAGCATCCAAACTCAATGTATTATTCAACAATGAAAACATTACTATACACTTACAAAGTCTCCATGAATAATTTTCAAACATCAAGCTCCTCCAATACATCTCCATGTTTTCAAGTATGTATCCACACATCCCATGTCATGCTTCACATATGCTCTCTCCATAAGAGAGCTCAATACAATGACAACTAATCCAAAACCACCAACCAACCAACCTCAACCACTAAACGTGTGCATGTTTTGATTGAATCAAGTTCACACAAAAAAACTAAGTGGTAAAGTAAAACCATGTGCCTCAAAACCATTGACCCCAAAATTTACTTTTTGGTACTAAGTTTTCCAATATTAAATATTTTTCCCATGCGCAACCCACACAAAATATCTAACCAATATTACGTACAACTTTACAAGTCAACCCAAATAAATATTTAATGTGGCTAAACACATCACCTAAGATGCACCACAAATATATATTATTTTACATAATCAAATAATTATTTTTTGTGCAAGTTGTACCAACACCCTTTTCCTAACAATGCGGAAATACTTGTATGTTGAATAGTTAAGTTTTTTAATAAGCTTAATTGCTAAAGGGTTTGCATGTGCTTTCCTTACATTTGGTATTAGAGCCAAGATGGTTTCCATGGGTTGCATATACTTGTTGACATGGTTGTTACACACACACACACAACAACATTAGATAGATCTTTTCCAAATGAACAAAGGAGCCTATCTATCTTGAAAGAATTGCTAGGATTTCCTAGTTAAAGGAAATCTTTGCTATCCCAAGGCTCGGGAATCTACCAAGTAGTTGTGTAAATTCTTTCCAAATATCCTTAATGTTAGTAGGAATGGTGGTGACTTTGTCTTTTCTTTATACATAGTTATGTGAGCATCTACAAAGGAAGTAGTATTTTTATTTTTCATCTTTAAAGGGACATCCTTAACATGCACTTCTTTATTTAATAGGCTTTCCTTAGGAAGTTATTCTAATGTAATTAGGAAAGCCTTCTTGATCACAAGTGTTTTGAGTAGCTCGAATAATGAAAAATTAATCTTTACCTTTTTAATTTCCTCAGCTAGATAATTCTTCAAGTTGCTTTGGTCAAATGTTTCTTTCTTTCCATATCTAGGCAGATTTAGGACATTGGTATATTGTGGTGTTGCTTTTGGTGTTTCGGGGTTATTACTTGACTTATCATCCAGTGGAGTGTTAAAATTATTCGGTGGTATTGATGTAGTCAATGGTCCCTTAGGTTTATTTCTACTAGTGGTATTACTTTTCAAATTGTAATTATGTCCCTTTTGATATTGTTGGAAAGCTTGAACCTCATCAACTTCACCTTCAGGTACATTTTCATCTTGATATAGGAATCATAAGTTTCTAGCATTATGGTTGAACTATCCTCACAATAGTAAGTATTTTTATCAAAAGCCTCACGTGACTTTGAACATGTGTAACTATCTAGAACCAATGTGAAATCATACCCTACCCGAACTATATCATTGCCCTATGGCATGTTAGAATCAAACTGATAATTGCTATAAGCAACATCTAAGAAAATGTGAAATACAATTTTGAACTATGGACAATCTACTTTTACGTGAGCACTAGTATTATGGACCCTGCACCAATTATTTAACACAATTTCAACCATGTTAACCTTTGATGTTGGCCTATTAGATGAAGAATTTGTGTTATCCAAAGGTGTTGATATCCCTCTACTATTTGGCCATGTGTTCCAGGTTCTAGGTGGTCTAGGGGAATTGTATGTTTTATTTTGTTGATTATGATTATTACTCTGTGCATAGAAATTTTGATTTCTTAGTTGAGTAACTTCCATGGTTAGCCTTTTCAACTGAGCAGTTATTTCTTTGATTTCTTCCTTATCTTCTTGTACCTTAGCAGATTGACTATCTTGTGCTTGAGTGAAGAAGGAATTATCATTAGGATGTATTTCCATAATTTTGAGTCCAGGATGTGTTACCAACGATTGATTATTTCCCTGATGAGGGAAATTATTTTGTGTATATGTCCCATTTTGAACCACTAAAGGTAAAATTAGGAATCAAAACGTTATTGTGAGGAGCTCCAAGCCATCCGCATCAAGGCTGACCTCAAAAAGATATTGGATGATTTTCAAACACAACTCAACACCTTTGAAGAAAAATTTAAAATACAGGGCACTTAGGTTGGCAACAAAATTCTTCAGTTGGGGGTTCCAGATTATATTATGTGATTGGAAGCCTTGTTGATGATAGAGATGTGACATTTTCAGCTGCAACTTGCCGGCAATGAATCTTCTCAGAGCATCTTCCTTGCTATGGAGTTCATCAACAACGATCACTGCACTTTGGAGTGACTCTGCCTAGCTTTTTTGGAGGAAGAGGGTGCTTCTGTGTGATTGGAAGTTGTTCTTGTGCAAAGATGTATGCAAGGTTTATGTGTACAGCAGTAGCACTTGCTGTTTCTAATTGTATCCATGCAACTTTCAACTGTTTCTAGCACTATTTTGCTGCTTTTTTTTATGCTTGTTTTGTATCAGCCTGTAGATGTTTTTCTCTGGACTTCTCTGCTGCTGTTTTTTAACAGCATTGCTGTTGGATTCCCTACTGCTGTTCCTTAACAGCATTGTTGTTGTATGTTTTCAGCATTATTGCTACTTGTTATTCTATTTTTCTTATTCCAATACAAAAAACTATTCCCGACATTGAATAATTGTTTAGTGTGTTTCCTACACCTAAAGGTTGTCTGTTCCTAACATGCTTCATTTCACAATTTACACTCATCACCTTTGTGTAAGATTCAATTAAAGTTGTAGGTGGATTTACTTTCCTTTTACAAACATTGCGGTTAAAGGATCCACTGTGGTATAATAAACTATGAGGGAAACTAAATTTTTTACAACATAAGGACCCTGTAGTATAGAATATGCCTTCTGAAACCTATTGTTAAAATTTGTTATAAGTTCTCCATCAAATCGTTTACCTTGATAAAATTGATGATACAATAAGGTGGGATCTAGAGGTCACCTAAATCTAGCTAGAAACTAGTTTTCCATGTCTAGCCATGATCTAATGGAATTACGAGGTAGGTTGATGTACCATTGGTGAACTTCATCGCTTAAAGTATAAGGAAACAACCTACACACAAAATCTTTGTGTTGGACGTTGGCTCTACATCACGTATCCTTGAATATGCTTAAATGTTCTTCAACATCTTTGTGAAAATAGTACTTAGGACACAAATTCTTTGTATTTTTTGAAAGATCGTGATATATCATGAATTGGATAGGAGATTTTGTACATTAAAGAACACCATTACTATTGGAGGTGGTGCAATTGGTATTTGATTCCTAGGAAAAGCATTGATATAATTCAAAATTTGTCTCCTACTAGTTACACAATTATTTAGCTCTACAAGGTCTACTCGAGGATCGCTAGACCAAGACCTAGTAACTCTACAGTACTCTAGCTTGACCTGAGTTTAAATCTCAAGAGCCTCCTTTGAGCACCAATTCTGTTGATGTGGATGTTAGTCACACATTACATAGATAAAATTTACAAAGAACTTTGCATCTCTTGAAAGAAAATTAAATTATGAGATAGAATTTAATTATCTTGGAAGGTTCCTTAAGTCGAGTCTTGACTGTGCAAGTTTTACTCAAAGTTCGTTGTGAAATTTTTTTTACAAAGGGACTTACACACTAGATTTGCAAGAATGGTTATATTTGAAGATAATTGCTAGATTGACAAAATCAACCTTAATTAGTGTTCAAAGATCTTTATCTTTAATCTGATTATATTTATGTATTTCAAAACACTTTTTATCATCAGATTTATTATTCATGATGCTTTAAAATCTATGAATTTTAGAGATTTCAAACCTCAAGATGAAATGAAAAAGGAAAGGTTGAGAAAGAGAAATGGTTAGAGAATCCAAGTTCACATTGATTTTTCACAAATATACTTCAAAACTATAAAAAAGATATCATTAACCAACATGTGCTTCACCAAACCCTGTCTCAGTTATACATAGATGGTGCAAATCTCCAAAGGAAAAATTATCATTCCAAAAAATGCTTCAAATGCAGTTGTATCCAACACAACACTTGATATTTCAAAGGAAAATGACAAGTGTATAGTCATATATGATTTACAATTTGGAATGACCTTCATTTGACATCATATTTACAATATTTGCAAGTATGAGAAAACGATTTCATTGTCCAAGGAGACAAAAAAAATAGAGGAGCTCCAAGATCTCATGGCTAAATCTTTTACATAAAGCAGTTGAGTGATTTGAAATCCCTTCTAGAAATTAGACTAGGTATGGAAATTGTTGATAATTGTGGGACATGTAATTAGAACATTGCCAATTCTTGTTCACTTCATGGTTTCCTCCAGCTTGGACAATGAATTTTTTTACTTATACTTACAAAGATTGTAAATATGATGTCAAATGAAGGTCATTCCTGATTGTAAACCATATATGACTATACACTTGTCATTTTCCTTTATAATATCAAGTGTTGTGTTGGATATATGTGCCTTTGAAGGATTTCTTTGGAATGATAAGTTTTCCTTTGGATATTGTACCATCTGTGTGTAATTATGACAGGGTCTCATGAAGCACAGGTTGGTTAATGATATCTTTTTATGGTTTTGAAGTATATTTGTGCAAAATCACTATGAACTTGGATTCTCTAACCCTTTCTCTTTCTCAACCTTTCCCTTTTCATTTCATCTTGACGTTTGAAATCCCTAAAATTCATATATTTTAAAGCATCATGAATAATAAATCTAATGATAAAAAGTGTTTTGAAATACATAAATATAATCATATTAAAGATCTTTGAACATTAATAAAGGTTGATTTTGTGAATCTAACAATTATCTTCAAAATCTAACCATTCTTGCAAATCCAGTGAGTAAGTCCCTTTCTAAAAATAGTTTCATAATGAACTCTAAGTAAAAATTGCACAGTTAAGACCTAACTAAAGGAACCTTGGGATAATTAAATTCTATCACTTAATTTTATTTTCTTTCAAGAGGTTAAGTTCTTTGTGTATTTTATCTGTGTAATGCGTGGCTAACATCCACATCAACAATACTTACATGTGGGTCGCATATGTTTGCATGTGATGGATCCATGCTATTTGAGTTTTAGGTATTCATATATTTCTACCTTTTAAGCTTGATAGGCTTGTGTGATTCTATAGAAAAATTCAATTGATTATTAATCCTTGTTTGAATGGGATTTACAGTGGTTCAAGTTCATGTTTTTAGGAAATAAAATGCCAAGCGCTAGTAGAATGGAAAAAGAGGTTCAATGGATCCAATGTTGGGCATTGGATGCTTAATGTAAAAGATCTTGGATTTCATATGTTTTCATGGTTCATTGTTGTGACCCAAAGCTCTTGTTTGATAGTTATTGACTAACCTTTGGCATGGCAGTAATGTCCCTTGATTTGGTCATGTGTAGTAGAAGGGTGTTCATATTGGGTGCTTAATTTTGGTTCCTCAATCACATGAGAAAACACTAGCTATGTTGACTACTATATGGAGTGCTTATGTTGGGTCCATGGTTTTAGTCCTTATTTACATGGAAGCATTATACGACTAGCCTCTAGTTGCATGCAAGTTGTGTAGCTGATCTTTTTGTGACATGGAAGCTCCTAGATGACCTAGTTGCTTTATTTACATGTACATGACTTGATGGTTGTGAAGTTTTTATTAAGGTGGCTTGGATTTCTTAGATAATCCTATGATCTTTTCATATATTTGTACTTGCATGTTGTAAATTTGCTATTTAAAATTTATGATTGTGCTTATATTTGAGATATTTTATTGTTTTAGATTATAGACTCAATGTTTTCAGATTTATGGGTTTTTTAATGTTTAAAAAGATTCAAATTTGCATGTATTGTTTTATAGGTTTTACATGTTAATAAAATGGTGTTTTTGTAGATCTATGGAGATATTATTATTTAATTTTTATTTATATGGAGATAGTTACAAATTTGTGTGCATGCTTCATGCATGGTTTGAGGAGAATGGTTGTAGCCTTCTTGATGTGAAAGTGTTGGTATATTTTTTTCCATTTAGCATTTCTATGATGGTTACTTGTTTGGTCCCTAAAATGTGGTTACCCTATTGTGAGTTTGTGGCAAGTTGGATCTATATTTGATTTGATGTTGTAGTCATGGACAATATATATCTTTTGCATGTTGTTGATGTGGTGTTGAATTTGTATGTTGCATTATTTGAGATTTGAGAGTTGTGTGGATGATTTTTCTATACTTGTAGGTTGCACAAAGAACTTAGATATGAGATATCTACCTACATATATTCAAAGTGTTGATGGTTGAAAGAAAGGAGAAATGTAAAATATGGTTCCTACACTAATCTATGAGAAGGGGTATGCGTAAGAAATAAACATAAAATTAATATACCATAACATCATAAATAATGTGGGAAAACCCCTTTAGGAAAAAACCCAACACTCTAAAGAAACTCAATGTATTATACAATAATCAAATGATACAATAACTTTAGCGGCTATCCCTTTACAAAATTATCACCAACTAGAGTTGAGTAATTCTAGTAGCATAATAGTACCTACAAAACTTACAATCAAAAGCTCCATCTTAAGAACCCAACCAAAAATATAAGCTATACATGAAACCATCAAATGGTAATTAGGAAGCTAGAGATATAACCTCCAAAAATGTGGAGCCTAAATGCTAGTTAAGAATTCAATGCTCAAATCCCAAGATGACTCCACAAACTAAAAATAGTACATCCCTTCCACCTACCATAATTTTATCATAATCCAACCACCAACTTGGGTGCTCCATTTTGGACCCATTATCCCCATTCAAAGATGCCTTATAATATGTTGTAAAAAATGTCATAAGTTGGTCAACAAGTGTAACTCCCTCTTACAATCATTTTATGTCATAGATATTCTTACATTTCCAAAGCGTGAGCCCCAACTTTTGGAGGATGCAAATTTTGATTTAAAGATTGAATAAGCATCCTCTTTTCTTTTTAAATTGTAGGGATCAAAGAGATTTACATATCAAGTGTAATAGGCCCAATGTTTTATCTATTCATTTTTACCTAAGTTTTAACCCACATGAACAGTTTAAGTTTACCAACTTATAGAAATAAAATTTTCCTTTCTATTTCAATAACAAGATGCACATTTGAAATAGACCCATTTCAAATTTCCATTGTATTTATAAATAAAAATTATATAATCCCAAGTAATGATTTCATATTACATAATCCCATGTAACGATAACATTTTCCAAATACAATCTCCATAAAGATAGAGATACATAAATACATACACAACTTTCAAGAGTTTAGAGTACAAATGGTCCACATGTCCCTTCCTGGGCATACATCCTCAAATTTTAGTTGCCAACTATATGAGGGAGATTATAACCCAAGTGCTTTTTCACCAACCACAAACTTACTATGATCCCCCACACATCTACCTAACTAGTAAGACAACCCTCCCTTTGAAAAAGAGATTGGTCGAGTAACCCTCATAAAGATAGCCTTCCTGAGCATGGTTTTGTATCCTACATAACTAAAGCTACCTTACAGTGTCTACAACCTACATGCATGGAAATCCCAGCCTAGTTATGGAAATTTGGCTCACAACAAACCAACAAGTGTAATAAGTGGCTACTTACACTACTTTGGCCAAATATTTGATAGTTACATATCAAATTCACTTCCTCAGAAATGGAGTCTCACTTCTATGAAGTGGTAGTCATATGTTCACCCAACCCTTAGCTTGATTTGGTAAATGAACACAAGTAATCTTTACAATCTATACATAACATAATTCCAACCCATAAGGTGATGCGCATCTAAGTGATCTAACTGACCAACTAGGTTACTCCCATCCATGGATTATCCTAATCATAAGAACAACCACATTACCCACACAAGTTCTCATCATATTAGAAACTGGCAATTCTAATATAGCACTTCAATGCAATATCATTTCCCATACCTCATGATCCATTTCAAAAGTATAATATCAACATTAAATGACTCCATTTAAAAAGTATAATCTCAGAATAAATGACTTCATTTCAAAAAGTATAATCTCAAGATTAAATGACTTCTTTTCAAAAGTATAATCTCAACAATCAAGTTTTCAAACTGACCATATAGGTTAATCCCAACCTATGGATTCAATCAAAAATTAATGCAACAATCAAGTTATCATAAACAATCATAAACCTCTCTTTCAATATGACTCAAATATTCGCATGTTTACAATGTTCACTACATTCATATCTAATATGGAGGGCATTATCAGCTTGAGAGGACTTTGTGCTTCTACACTTAAAAGTTCTCTTCGTATTATGGCTTTGGATTGTCAGAATGTAAGTCCTCTTCTAGAATTTTTTGAATAGGAATAGACTCTTAGTCACATATATAGCATAATCAGAAAATATGTTTTTCAACCCTATTGTGGAATATCGTTATAACAATCTCGTATACACCCTAACCCTAGAGAAAATACTATCTCCATAATTTCAAGGAAATATGAGTAACCATTCAAGGATAAACTATCAACATGGTTTGCACAACATCATATATTATCAATGATGACACAATTCATCTAA